>JAASAO010000512.1:0-106441 GCA_017311375.1 Mytilus coruscus
TGAAGTTGATACGGAATATTTATCAGCAAGGTCTTGGTATCTTCGGATATCAGATGAACTTTTTTTTAAAAAGGACGAGACGCTCTTTGGCATAACCCTGGTTCATTAACTTTCTGCTGTCACTGGTGCCAATTTATAAAGTGTGAGTAGCAAAAGACAATACAACCTGTATCTTTCAAATAGATCGTTAATCAACATGGAAGAAATGCTTTCGATGAGGGCCGCCACTTTACGTTGTTTGCCTTCTTTTACTTACGCGTTACTAGAAACATGTATCATTAAGGATGTAAAATCAAAACCTCTCGATTGCTTTTGTTCATCATTCCTATTCAATCCACGGTTCATCTACATGGGAAAGAAACTTATAAGATACTGATGGAAGTTTTATTTGAATGGATCAATGCTGTTGTGTCATATATTCAGAATAACATGATTACTACGATGTGATATGAGCATAAGAGCTTCTAAGGACTTGGAAGAAGCTTGTAGAGTTATGAAGGCTATTTCTTCTCTAGATCTTATAAACCGACTCGAGCGTTGTTATCCAACACCTACACCGTCAAAACAAACAGTATTATGTGTATATGCAAACTAGAGGTTGTGTCGCTCACCTTGGTCTATGTGCATATTAAGCAAAGGACACCCTCCAACATTAAAGACGAGAATAGAATGCATGACAACAATCTCTGTTTTGTTGATCTTGTAGTGCTGATCATTTTGTCATTTCAGTTTCTTTCTATCTTCTTTAGTTTATGCGCAAAGCACAAAAAAGGGTAAAAAAATCCTCATTTAAGGGCAATCACTCCTATTCTACTAACTATATCGGAAAAAATTGACTTGTTAGTAGATTTTGCCTTGTTGATCATTTGACAAGGAAAGACTGTTGGCAACTGGGGAAGACCGGTACCAAGGCATACAACGGTTTGGCAGACCTGAGTCCAGCAATGGAAAGCCTAGAGCATTGCTATGGATAGATATATTATAAGACACCCCCATGGTCGTGCGAGAGCGGGGGAGGATGATCGACCAACAGAAGGAACAACGGAAACAACTGGAACTGAAACACGGACAACGAGACAGGAAATGGACACATCTAGAGTTTGTAGTCGTGGGAAGATATGTAAGAATGTGACACCAATTCTTGAACGACGCAAAGGGCAACCTGATGAGACGGAGGAGGAGATGAACCAGGAAACACACCACAGTGTTCAACACCTCCATGTACAAGAGGAAGAAGTCATGGAAGAAAACGAAGCTCGTGATCAGTTAGGAATGAATCTTAATAGTCAACAGGAAAGAGAGAAACATCAAGGGAAAGAGTGAGACTCACCAACACCACGAATTAAGTGGCCAACAGCAGCTTCAAAGAAAGAGTGGATACAGTTTGATGAAGATGCATCAAAAAAGAGGGACGAAAGATACCAGAGGGACAGTCAAACTCATAGATCGAAAACAAACTGACAACGCCATGGCCAAAAATAAAAAGACAAACAGACAAATAATAGTACAGATGACACAACACAGAAAACCAAAGACTAAGCAACACGAACCCCACCAAAAACTGGGGGTGATCTCAGGTGCTCCGGAAGGGTAAGCAGATCCTGCTCCACATGTGGCACCCGTCGTGTTGCTTATGTTATTACAAATCCGGTAAATAGTCTCATTCGGTAAGTCACATTCGTGAAAAGGGAGGGTATTGTAGTTACGACATAAGGAACATATCCGATATCATCTGTGAAACGGTTATTCCATAACGGTCAACCAACTCGTGATGGCGTCCGTAAAATTTACGAAGGGATGACTTCAACTTCACCATTTGGAACTCTTGGTTTAATAGCCTCCTTGTGAGCAGCAATCCTCTATTAAGGAAATCATGATAGGAAACACAAGCCCGGGAATATCGTATCAATTGGGAGATATATACTCCGTATGCAGGCGCTGCTGGCAAAAGTGTTACAATCGGCATTGGCAGGAGATGTAGACAGAAAGATCAAAGCAATGAGTACCATTATCTATGCAATGGGGAAAGACAGGTTTGGAGTGGAAGAACAGAAAAAAGGTAGAAGTCAAGCCATGAAAGAGAACAGAAGAGTAAGTGAAATTGCCAAACTGAGGAAAGATCAACACAACTTAACAAAGTGCTTCAAGAAAGCAGAGTTACATGAACAAAAGGCATTAAAAGAGCTAAAAGATGTCAACAGGGAAAGAATACAAACACTGAGGAGAGCAGAGAACCTTAGAAAGAACCGAAGGGAAAGAGCAAGAAAGAGATCACAATTTACAGCGAATCCATTTGGCTTTGTAAAGAAACTTCTAGGAGATAAAAGATCAGGTCGGTTAGATTGCCAAAAAGAAGAGTTTGAACAATATTTGAGAGATACTCATAGTGATCCAGACAGAGAACAAGAGCTTGGAGACCAACACAGATTGATAAGTCCAGATGAGCCAACAGTAGAGTTTGATATGTCAGAACCCAAACTTCATGAAGTGATGTCAACTTTAAAAAGGCGAGAGCAGCATCAGCACCTGGACCAAACGGTATTCCATACAGAGTTTATAAGAACTGTCCAAACCTTGCAAAACGCCTATGGAGACTTATCAAAGTTATATGGAGAAGATATCGGTTACCAGATGAGTGGTTAAAATCAGATGGTTGTTTTATTCCAAAGGAGGAAGATTCTAAAGAGCTGAAACAGTTTAGGACCATATCACTTCTCAACGTTGAGGGAAAGGTTTGTCTTGCAATCTTGGCGAAGCGGGTTACAACATATATGCAATTGAGAACAACTATATCGACACCTCAGTTCAGAAAGGTGGAGTACCAGGAGTACCAGGGTGCCTCGAACAAACAAGCGTTTTAACAAAGATTATCAAGGAAGCCAAAGAGAACAAAGGCGATTTGACTGTCCTGTGGTTAGACCTGGCAAACGCTTACGGAAGTATACCACACAAGCTAGTAGACTTAACTTTGGAGAAATACCACATACTTGGTAAGGTTAGAGAAATGCTTCAGCACTATTTTGACAACTTTATAATGAGGTTTACAGTTGCAGACTACACAACAGCTTGGCAAAGGCTAGAAGTGGGACTTGTTACAGGATGTACTATATCAGTAGTTTTATTCTCAGCAGCAATGAATATGCTAGTAAAATCAGCAGAGAAGATGAGTAGAGGACCTGTAATGTCATCTGGGGTCAGTCAGCCACCAACAAGAGCATTCATGGATTACATGACAATAACAGCAAAGTCAGTTCTGGAAGGCAAGTGGATGCTGCAAGATCTAGGTGAGCTTATAGACTGGGCACGTATGAAGTTCAAGCCTTCAAAGTCAAGGAGTCTGATATTAAAGAAAGGAAAGGTGCAGGACAGAAAGATCAGAATTGGAGGAGACATCATTCCAACAATCATGGAGAAACCAGTCAAAAGCTTGGGCGAGTGGTTTAGAGACTCCTTGAACGACAGAGAAAGTGTAGATGAGATGGTATCACAGGCAGGAAAGTGGATGGACATTATTGACAAGTCTGGTTTACCTGGGAAGTACAAGGCGTGGTGCTATCAGCATGGAATATTACCATAGATAACATGGCCTCTGTTGATGTACGAAGTACCTCTAACCAAGGTTGAAAGTTTAGAGAGGATGTTCAACAGACACTTACGCAAATGGCTTGGGGTTCCAAAGAGTTTTAGCAGCATTGGCTTGTACAGCACCAGTTCAAAACTTCAATTACCACTGTCTTCTATTACAGAGGAGTTAAAAGTCACCAAAAACCAGACAAGTTATGATGCTAAGAGACAGTAAAGATGACAAGGTGAAAGTGGCAAATGTTGATGTCAGGACAGGAAGGAAATGGGTGGCCAAGAGCGCCGTTGAAGATGCAGAGAGCCGATTAAGACATAGAGACATATTGGGAGTGGTAACATCAGGGCGACTTGCTTTTGGCAATATTCAGCAACCATTATGGCAGTCAGCAGATGCAAGACATAGAAGGGAACTTGTTCAGCAAGAAGTTCGTCGTGGAGAAGAAGAAGTTCGACAAGTAAGAGCCGTCAGTATGAAACAACAAGGCCAATATATGAAATGGGAAATGGCAAGACCAAGAAAGATCAGTTGGCATGAGATGTGGAGAATGGACGACCAGAAAATAAGCTTCTTACTAAGATCAGTATACGACGTACTACCAACACCCACAAACCTTACAATGTGGAAACTGATTGAAGACCCTAGTTGTAAGTTGTGCGGTAAGCCAGCAAACCTAGAACATGTTTTGTCGTCTTGCAGGACAGCTCTGTACAAAATAATGAAAGAAAAACAAAAATGTTACACAGCAACAAACGACAACCACAGGCACAAGGACATAAAAAATGTGGCGGGGTTAAACTCGTTTGAAGGCGCCAACCCTCCCCTAACCTGGGACAGTGGTGTAACAGTTCAACATAAGAACAAACTATAAAAATCAGTTGAAAAAGGCTTAACTCATCAGATGGATCCAAAAAGAAATACATCTAACAAAGCTGTTTTGATGGTTTTATATCTTAAAATACCAGACAAGTCATCTGATCTGTATACTTAGCGATAGTGTCTAGGGCCCGTCCACCTCTCTGTGTTTCAAATTCATAGGCTCAATATGCAAAAACGTTAGCCCAATATAGACATACCACATTTTGAAATCCAGCCAACATGATCATAATCTTTATTATCTAAATTTACTATTTTAATATTTTCCTGTAATTATTGCATAGAGGCATTAGAATTGTGTCCCTTTAATTGTGTGTTTTAATATTTTTAATGTTTCAAATTTATCATAAAAATTTATTCAAACTGAATTAAGACGGCTGTATTATTTAGAAGTTGTTACAAGATTTTTTTTTCTTCAAGGAAATGTTTTGCTTAAAAATAAAGTTTAATGACATCAAACTTATCATATGTATGAAGGTATCTTACTGTTTAACAAAGTTGAAATAGACGAAATAAAAATAGCATGATACAAGCTAAATAGCAGTAAAACGGGATGCGTTGTACACATGTTGTATAGATCAATGAGACAACAACCCAACAACGCCCAAAACCAGGATACATTGGATTAAGCAATGATAATTTGATCTTGACTAAAGTTCAAAGATGCTGTCACTGAAGTCCAAACTCGTCTGGTTGAATTAGATTCAGCCTTGGTCGAATGACACGGTTATCATCAACTTGAACTTTCGTATGAGCACATTTAAGACTTGGTAATCAAACCTGCACTTGTATGATTTTATGGTGGCATATTCCTAGCTGTTCTTGCCATATGATTAGGTTAAACATAAAATAAAACATGTAAAATAAGTATGTCGACTTTCTCATGAATAAAAATATCTTGACATCTCGCCTCTATTTGAAGCTATTACATTATTTAAGGAATGACTGTAATATTTTTTTCTGTCTATGAAGAAATAACACTAAATAAGAGGTGCACGCAAAACGAGTTATTTAAAAGTGTGCACCACATATTTGAGGTTATTTCGAATTGACACAAAAAATATTACTTTCCTTATAATTTAATTCTAAATTCCATTTTCAAGGAGTACATTATCACCGTGTCGAACGCCACATGCGGGGTGTTGGCTATGTTTGACACGGGGTGGCGGTTTTGAAGCGGAGAAAAAGTGATCAAGGTAAGTACTAGTATCAAAATTTCTTTTTTTTTTGATAATTGTTAGCACCAAATAAGGTATTGCACGGAAGGAACCGAACCATAATCTAATTCCATCAAGCAGAAGCAGACGTTTTCAGTGCTCCGTTTTCTCCAACAGTGTTGCAGATTTTGAGACTTCATATGCAAGTTTCAGGATAAAAAACTACTTTGACAATTTTTCCCGTATGGTTTATATAAAAATTAATTCCTATCATAGAATTTAACCAAATGCCAGCTTCTTAGTCAACATTATTTGGGTTTAAAGTTGATTTTGCGTCTCATGCAAGGGAGTGAGGCATTGATTAGAAGAAGGATAGATTTGCCTATAATTTGGTCTTAATTTGATAGTTTGTAATTCAAACACACCTACTATGTTATGATGACTCATCACAAAATTAAGGTATTTCATTTGGCCCAATTTTTTTTTAGTAATGTGCATTTTTAATGTTGAAATGTTATACCTGAACATGATTTGTTTTCCTTTTCAGTTACAATCATGGTCAGGAATTCCAAGAAGTCACCGTTATGGCTTAATGCACCATAACATGAAGCAAAAACACATGCATAGCAGATCTCCGTGTAAGGTTTACCCGAGGCCGAAGCCACAAACACATAAATTAAATCAAAATTCTTCACCAGTTTTCTCTACAAAGCACATATGCACGCTGCATAAAGGACTTACTCCGAAACATTTGCCTACTAATTCCGTAGAAATATTTATTGGCATCTATATTTACATTCTTTTCCTTAAAGAAAGTATGAAGATAGATCTTGTTGGCATACATCTGTTTCTAAGGTAATTAAAAGTGAAATGTAGCTGCATATTTTGATACTTGTATTATCTATTATAATTATTCATACATATACTATAGTATTGAGCAATGCAAGCTAACAATGAAAAGAAGAAAGGAAATATTGTCTAATGGAAATTTGTTTTCTTTTAAACTTTCTTTCATTGTTCAACATTTACGATTCATTCGTTAATTTCTTAAATTTGTGTACACGTTAATTACAGCACTGATCACTTTTAAACTACAACAAAACTGCATCTTATATATTATATCATATCATAATTATACTGTAACGGTATCACTTATATTTTATCCATATGACAAAAATCTTGAAACAAGAAAAAATTGTCAATACCTTTTTCATTTCAAATACTAAAAAATCATAGTTGTTTAGTTCATATTTCTTCAAGTCTACACTATTTGTCAATTCATTTATAGAAATTAAGAATCATAAACAAATTCATTGGATTTACCAAGTTATTATACCCCACCCAACAAATTAGATAAGTTTTAAACCTGTCAGTCTTGTCTATTAGTTCTTTTCTTTTCATTACAACTTCTCTGAAACCATACAACAGAATTTCAGGAAACTTTGTAGACAACTAGAACATATTATGTAGATGTTCATATCCACAAGAAGTTTATCAGTTGATTTTTGTAGGAGTTACGAGTCTTTGAAGCATGCTTCGAAGCATGCTCGTAAAGATTCTTTAATTGATATCATTTTCATACTGGTCATTTTTTTTTTTTACTTCCACCAGGCCTTGGAGAAGACATTTTAAAAAAGAACTAAAAAAAATAACACAGTAGTCACTTTCTAGCTTATCTAGCCCCAAGCGTCATGCCAGGTTTGGTCATTATCTAAAACTATCAGATATCTTCTAAGAAACAATTTCGACATTTAAACGAAATTTTTTACAGCCAGCCCCCAAAAAAAAAAACCAAGAAAGAAATGACCACCACAAAGGAACATAAATAGAACCATATAAATAGTACATGTATGCAGATTCTCAGATACCATCTCACATTTTAAAATCACATCATGCAGAAATGTACCCAATGTGTTCCTCTCCTAATTTTTAATTTTTGCTGCTATCCAAAATTAAAGTTGTGGAACATATTTTATCAGAATCATTTGTTAATCCATGCAATTAATGTCTCCTCCACTATGTAGTCTTGAACATTAAAACTAAATATTAAATACACGACATTGCTAATTGTTTAGTGTTTGGTACAGGTTGGCTGTCACTGTGCAACACAGTTTAATATAGAACCCATGGGAAAAACAGAGAACTTTTTTTGTCAGAACACACTGTCAAACATCCACACATACTATCCACACTGATCTGTGTCCACACTTGTTTTCTTTTACAATTAATTTGGATACATGAAAGAAAATCAGTCGCCAGATTATGTTCTTCTAGATGTTTAATTCCTGTTTTGAAATAGTTTAAAATTGATGTGTTATCTTCTTCAGGTCTTCTTATAGCGTTATTGTCATATGTAAATATAGATGCCGGTGAGTATTTCTGTTGAGGGAGTAAGCGAAATTGAATTCGTTTAGGAGTAAGTTCATTTAGCAGCATGCACGTGTGCTTTGTAGAGAAAACTGGTGAAGAAATTTGATGAAGTTAAGGTGTTGGTGCTGCGGCTTTGGGCGAAACTTATACGGAGGTCTGCTCATCATTTGAGTTTGGTCTATGTTTTGGTGCATTAAGCCATAGCCATGACTTCTTCCTGACAATGATCGTAACTGAAAAGGAAAACAAATCATGTTCAGGTTTAAAACAAATTACTTTGAGGCTTATCTCTATTTCTAACATTAAATGCACATTACTCAAAATGAAATACATTAAGTTTTTGATGAGTCATCATGATAGAGTAGGTGTGTTTGAATTACAAACTATCAGATAAAGACCGAATTATAGGCAACTCTATCCTTCTTTTAATCAATGCCTCGACCCCTTGAGATGCAAAATCTGACGCCCCGGGTTAAATTCTATGATAGGACTTAATTTTTATATAAATCATACGGGGAAAAATCGCCAAAAGTAGTTTGTTTATCCTAAAACTTGCATATAAAGTCTCAAAATCTGCAACACGGAAAACTAGGGAGAGGTGTTTGAGAAAATGGAGCACTGGAAACGTCTGCTTCTACTTGATGGAAATAGATTATGGTTATGCTCCTTCCGTGCAATACATTATTTGGTGCTAACAATTCTCAAAAAAGAAATTTTTATACTTTTACTTACCTTGATCGCTTTTTCTCCGCTTCAAAACCGACACCACGTGTCAAGCATAGCCAACACCCCTCATGTGGCGTTCTACACGGTGATTATGTAAAAAGTTGATGACGTTACGTTCACATGACAAAGTTATGTCCAAATGTTTGGCTTTGAGCGTTCCTGATGAAGGTAAATCCAGAAAAGAGCTTCGGACGCATGAAATTATTAAACGTGTTGTTTTCAATTTTTTACATCACTGGGTCGATACCCCTGCTGGTGGACTATCAGTCCCCGAGGGTATCATCAGCTCAGTAGTCAGTACTTCGGTACTGACATGATTTATAACAAACTTTTCTAAAATTATCCGTTTATAAATTTTGAAATTATAAAGAAACTAAGGTTTCAACTCCCTCAGGCAAAGTTGACCTTAGATGGATTTGGCTATTTGTTTTAGGTATTTTTGTCATATAGCTCTTCAACTGTTTCGGTACTTACACATCCCTCGGATTTCAAATGTTTGGCTTTGAGCGTTCCTGATGAAGGTAAATCCAGAAAAGCGCTTCGGACGCATGAAATTATTAAACGTGTTGTTTTCAATTTTTTTCTGATAGACAAAAAACTTTCAGCCAATCAGAAGACGTGTAACATCCAAAATATTATTATTACCAAATTATAAGATATTTATATGACATGTCATCATCATTATTTGAGCAGTCGATATAAAGCATCTGACAAAATGACATACATATATGCTGTAGGTTAACTTGGTATACATTTATCTCGGGGAGGAGGGGGGGGGGGGCACTTCAATCTTTAATTAATAGTTGGTGCCGCTTGGGTTCTGTTACCCCACCCTTTTCATATAATTTAGTCTTAAAAATGTATGCCTTTTTCATATATTGCGTAGGTAAAAATGTACCCTTTTCCAAAATTGGTTGGGTTTCGTGTAGTGTGTTGAAAAGTGGAATATTTGAGGCTAAGATTCCTCATGTAATAATACCTTACAGCGAGACTTTCGGATGTAAAAAAAAAATGACAGGGCTTTTCATATCACAAGTAATGGAAACTTTATTGACCTTATCATATATTTCTGATAGCTTTCCCCTCCTATTCGCATATTTTCAAGCTCGAAAATGTGACTTATTCCAGCGGCACGTCCTATCATTTATAAGCTGTGGTTTACGAAACCACCTGGCAAATTTGAACCACCCTTGTACGCTCACACCGTCTTCCAAGGTTAAAGGGATGGTTGATCACTCACAAACATTTCAACCCTCCCCACATTCTTTATAAGAATGTCCCAAGACAGGTGACGGTAAGTCAGTGATTGTCGTTGGTTGCTGTCTATCATCATTGCTCAAGTTGAAGTATGATGTGGGATATTTGTTTTCTCATTTGATTTTATCCACATTTTGTCATCCCCATGTTTTTGTATAGTCAGGAATAATTTTGGAACTATTTTCACAATAACCTGAATTGGGAAACGTGATTGCCATAAACCATCTTTGATTCTGAATAGCCAATTCTCTTAGCAATTTCTGGCCGAAACATCACGGCGAAATGTTTCATAACTATTAGAGAGATATGATTGAAAGACACTTTACGAAAAATCCTCACTAAATGTTGATCAGATGGCTAACAAGTGGACAATGTTGACACATATTTCACATTAAAATCCTTTTCAATACTAAGTATCTCATTTGCATCCTCTTTTTATGTAACAGACAAATATTTAAGCGAACTCTGTCGGATAGATATATGGAAGGGTCTCTGCTAACAATCTCATTTGGTCCAAATATATAAATACGTGATCGCAAATAGCAAGTTTATATTTTGATTGGTAATGTTTTTTAAATTTCATTTTCTTTTAAACTACATAGTTGATTTTAACAACAAAACTTTCCACAAATGGGGTATGAAAGGAGGGACCTCGGTGACCGAGTGGTCTAAGTAGTTGAACTGTTGTGAGTTCAAATCCCGCACGTGGCAGGTGTGCTCGACTCCAAATTTAATTGACTAAGATTGTCAGTTTTCCTACCGAAGGACGGTGGTTCTCTCTGGGCACTACGGCTTCCTTTAACAATAAAAACTGACCACCACGAAATAGCACAATAATGCTTAAAGTGGCGTTATACACCAATCAATAAATCAGGTATGAAAGGTCTTCTACTGACTGTAATAGTATAACTTGATTATGATCCAAGAATTGTTAAGAATCTCCTTTGAAACTACAGGGCAAACTCTCTCGAAGGCGCCTTAGTAAGAGCTTAAGAAAATACCAAAATAATGTTTCATATCAGTAAACATTGTCTAATAGTAAATTGCTTACATCGAGTGCGGGAGATTCTGAATATGTATTTCAGTTATCACTGGCTGTTAACAGCGACCGATCATCATCATCATATCATAAACTTTCTTGCTACCGCTATTTTGATATGGTTAGATTTCGAGTCCCAGAAAATACGACAGCTTGACGTCTGTGGCGTCAATTACACAGCGCGATGACGTCATTCGATATATGACGTCACGTCCTATTGACCTACATTAAAGACCCATTGAAGAAAAACATTACACTGCTCGTGTGTCCCTCCGGCAGCAAGAAGGTTTTCTTATTAGCTAACGCATTATTATATGCATTAAATACATTCAACATATAAAACAGTTTCCTTGCTTCATAAATCTTCTTTGAAATCTGTTGCATGAAATAGACATTGTCAAATCGAAAACGTCGGAAGCCCAGGATGTATGTATGCAGGAATAATGGCATTTTGTTTTGATACCGACTTTACCAGCAAGAATATCAAGCGAGCCCGCTAGGGTGTGCTGATATTCGAGCTGATGAAGTCGGCATCAAAAATAAAAGCCATTATTCTTTTATCGGCAATTTGTGGTAACTGTAACATTTTAAAATCACATCATGCAGAAATGTACCCAATGTGTTCCTCTCCTAATTTTTAATTTTGCTGCTATCCAAAATTAAAGTTGTGGAACATATTTTATCAGAATCATTTGTTAATCCATGCAATTAATGTCTCCTCCACTATGTAGTCTTGAACATTAAAACTAAATATTAAATACACGACATTGCTAATTGTTTAGTGTTTGGTACAGGTTGGCTGTCACTGTGCAACACAGTTTAATATAGAACCCATGGGAAAACAGAGAACTTTTTTGTCAGAACACACTGTCAAACATCCACACATACTATCCACACTGATCTGTGTCCACACTTGTTTTCTTTTACAATTAATTTGGATACATGAAAGAAAATCAGTCGCCAGATTATGTTCTTCTAGATGTTTAATTCCTGTTTTGAAATAGTTTAAAATTGATGTGTTATCTTCTTCAGGTCTTCTTATAGCGTTATTGTCATATGTAAATATAGATGCCGGTGAGTATTTCTGTTGAGGGAGTAAGCGAAATTGAATTCGTTTAGGAGTAAGTTCATTTAGCGGCATGCACGTGTGCTTTGTAGAGAAAACTGGTGAAGAAATTTGATGAAGTTAAGGTGTTGGTGCTGCGGCTTTGGGCGAAACTTATACGGAGGTCTGCTCATCATTTGAGTTTGGTCTATGTTTTGGTGCATTAAGCCATAGCCATGACTTCTTCCTGACAATGATCGTAACTGAAAAGGAAAACAAATCATGTTCAGGTTTAAAACAAATTACTTTGAGGCTTATCTCTATTTCTAACATTAAATGCACATTACTCAAAATGAAATACATTAAGTTTTGATGAGTCATCATGATAGAGTAGGTGTGTTTGAATTACAAACTATCAGATAAAGACCGAATTATAGGCAACTCTATCCTTCTTTAATCAATGCCTCGACCCTTGAGATGCAAAATCTGACGCCCGGGTTAAATTCTATGATAGGACTTAATTTTATATAAATCATACGGGAAAAATCGCCAAAAGTAGTTTGTTTATCCTAAAACTTGCATATAAAGTCTCAAAATCTGCAACACGGAAAACTAGGGAGAGGTGTTTGAGAAAATGGAGCACTGGAAACGTCTGCTTCTACTTGATGGAAATAGATTATGGTTATGCTCCTTCCGTGCAATACATTATTTGGTGCTAACAATTCTCAAAAAGAAATTTTATACTTTTACTTACCTTGATCGCTTTTTCTCCGCTTCAAAACCGACACCACGTGTCAAGCATAGCCAACACCCTCATGTGGCGTTCTACACGGTGATTATGTAAAAGTTGATGACGTTACGTTCACATGACAAAGTTATATCCAAATGTTTGGCTTTGAGCGTTCCTGATGAAGGTAAATCCAGAAAAGAGCTTCGGACGCATGAAATTATTAAACGTGTTGTTTTCAATTTTTACATCACTGGGTCGATACCTCTGCTGGTGGACTATCAGTCCCCAGGGTATCATCAGCTCAGTAGTCAGTACTTCGGTACTGACATGATTTATAACAAACTTTTCTAAAATTATCCGTTTATAAATTTTGAAATTATAAAGAAACTAAGGTTTCAACTCCCTCAGGCAAAGTTGACCTTAGATGGATTTGGCTATTTGTTTTAGGTATTTTTGTCATATAGCTCTTCAACTGTTTCGGTACTTACACATCCCTCGGATTTCAAATGTTTGGCTTTGAGCGTTCCTGATGAAGGTAAATCCAGAAAAGCGCTTCGGACGCATGAAATTATTAAACGTGTTGTTTTCAATTTTTTCTGATAGACAAAAACTTTCAGCCAATCAGAAGACGTGTAACATCCAAAATATTATTATTACCAAATTATAAGATATTTATATGACATGTCATCATCATTATTTGAGCAGTCGATATAAAGCATCTGACAAAATGACATACATATATGCTGTAGGTTAACTTGGTATACATTTATCTCGGGAGGAGGGGGGCACTTCAATCTTTAATTAATAGTTGGTGCCGCTTGGGTTCTGTTACCCCACCCTTTTCATATAATTTAGTCTTAAAATGTATGCCTTTTCATATATTGCGTAGGTAAAATGTACCCTTTTCCAAAATTGGTTGGGTTTCGTGTAGTGTGTTGAAAAGTGGAATATTTGAGGCTAAGATTCCTCATGTAATAATACCTTACAGCGAGACTTTCGGATGTAAAAAAAATGACAGGGCTTTTCATATCACAAGTAATGGAAACTTTATTGACCTTATCATATATTTCTGATAGCTTTCCTCCTATTCGCATATTTTCAAGCTCGAAAATGTGACTTATTCCAGCGGCACGTCCTATCATTTATAAGCTGTGGTTTACGAAACCACCTGGCAAATTTGAACCACCCTTGTACGCTCACACCGTCTTCCAAGGTTAAAGGGATGGTTGATCACTCACAAACATTTCAACCCTCCCACATTCTTTATAAGAATGTCCCAAGACAGGTGACGGTAAGTCAGTGATTGTCGTTGGTTGCTGTCTATCATCATTGCTCAAGTTGAAGTATGATGTGGGATATTTGTTTTCTCATTTGATTTTATCCACATTTTGTCATCCCCATGTTTTTGTATAGTCAGGAATAATTTTGGAACTATTTTCACAATAACCTGAATTGGGAAACGTGATTGCCATAAACCATCTTTGATTCTGAATAGCCAATTCTCTTAGCAATTTCTGGCCGAAACATCACGGCGAAATGTTTCATAACTATTAGAGAGATATGATTGAAAGACACTTTACGAAAAATCCTCACTAAATGTTGATCAGATGGCTAACAAGTGGACAATGTTGACACATATTTCACATTAAAATCCTTTTCAATACTAAGTATCTCATTTGCATCCTCTTTTTATGTAACAGACAAATATTTAAGCGAACTCTGTCGGATAGATATATGGAAGGGTCTCTGCTAACAATCTCATTTGGTCCAAATATATAAATACGTGATCGCAAATAGCAAGTTTATATTTTGATTGGTAATGTTTTTTAAATTTCATTTTCTTTTAAACTACATAGTTGATTTTAACAACAAAACTTTCCACAAATGGGGTATGAAAGGAGGGACCTCGGTGACCGAGTGGTCTAAGTAGTTGAACTGTTGTGAGTTCAAATCCCGCACGTGGCAGGTGTGCTCGACTCCAAATTTAATTGACTAAGATTGTCAGTTTTCCTACCGAAGGACGGTGGTTCTCTCTGGGCACTACGGCTTCCTTTAACAATAAAAACTGACCACCACGAAATAGCACAATAATGCTTAAAGTGGCGTTATACACCAATCAATAAATCAGGTATGAAAGGTCTTCTACTGACTGTAATAGTATAACTTGATTATGATCCAAGAATTGTTAAGAATCTCCTTTGAAACTACAGGGCAAACTCTCTCGAAGGCGCCTTAGTAAGAGCTTAAGAAAATACCAAAATAATGTTTCATATCAGTAAACATTGTCTAATAGTAAATTGCTTACATCGAGTGCGGGAGATTCTGAATATGTATTTCAGTTATCACTGGCTGTTAACAGCGACCGATCATCATCATCATATCATAAACTTTCTTGCTACCGCTATTTTGATATGGTTAGATTTCGAGTCCCAGAAAATACGACAGCTTGACGTCTGTGGCGTCAATTACACAGCGCGATGACGTCATTCGATATATGACGTCACGTCCTATTGACCTACATTAAAGACCCATTGAAGAAAAACATTACACTGCTCGTGTGTCCCTCCGGCAGCAAGAAGGTTTTCTTATTAGCTAACGCATTATTATATGCATTAAATACATTCAACATATAAAACAGTTTCCTTGCTTCATAAATCTTCTTTGAAATCTGTTGCATGAAATAGACATTGTCAAATCGAAAACGTCGGAAGCCCAGGATGTATGTATGCAGGAATAATGGCATTTTTGTTTTTGATACCGACTTTACCAGCAAGAATATCAAGCGAGCCCGCTAGGGTGTGCTGATATTCGAGCTGATGAAGTCGGCATCAAAAAATAAAAAGCCATTATTCTTTTTATCGGCAATTTGTGGTAACTGTATGTTTTTTTTTTTTTTTGGTTGAGAATATGAAATAAAATGAAATAGTTAGTAAAACTATTTTTACGCGTACAAAACGTCGTGATAGTTGTTCGGTTGTACGAATGAAGTCGTATGCATTTCATTGATAAATTAACGCGGATGGACATGAACACGTGACGTTGCGGCACTGATTCATGACGTCATTGCCTAATGTTTTCGAGCATCAAGTCCCGTCCATGATCTAGAAAATATTAGGCAGTAAGATCAAAGGGAAAATGTACAAATTGCCAATAAACATGCAATTTCGATTTTTGTTTTATGAATGACTTTCACCAATGATGTCATTGAACTATCGGTTCTTACTGTGACGTACATAACCATTGTGAAATAGGAAATAAAATTGAGAATGGAAATTGAAATGGGGAATGTGTCAAAGAGACAACTACCCGACCAAAGAGCAGAAAACAGCCCAAGACCACCAATGGGTCTTCAACACAGCGAAAAAATCCCGCACCCGGAGGCGGGCTTCAGTTGGCCCCTAAACAAAATGTGTACTAATTAAATGAAAATCAACTAGAAAATTCATGTAGAAATTTGAAAACTCGAGAAGCTATATGACGAAAAAGGACCTTTGATAAACATCAGTTAATCAGTTTATATAAACTAACACATAATTTAAAATGTATTGCTATATTGTTATGAAAGACCCCCTCCCCCAACAAATGGTATAATAAAAAGCTGTAACACATCAAACTAATGGTAAACAACTGTCACACTCCCTGGTTTTATAGCTAGCTAAACCTCTCACTTGTATGACAATCGCATTGAATTCCATTATATTGACAACAATGTGTGAACAAAACAAACAGACATAACAGGTAAACAAATGTAAAAAATTAGGATACAGCAGTCAACATTGTGTTATTATCTTAATCACTAAAAAAAAAAAAAAACAATCAATTATGTCAACAAAGAAAAAAACAAAATGGCGTAAAGACAATTCTATTGACAAAAAGTAAAATAACAAAAATACCAAAATCCAAAGAAAATTCAAAACGGAAAGTCCCTTATAAAAAGTACATAAGCTCAAATGAAAAACTAGAATACAAAAAATGACTATAGCACAATAACACAATGGCAGAATGTATAAATACCGAGCCAAATACAAAAGGATATTACAAAAAAGGAACTAAAATAGTAAAGGTTAAGAATATACAAAGACAAATAAAACGAACACTATTACAAGTAATTAAGACGATAAACAACATCAATACCTAAAATCTATACTTCAAGACCATCTCATTTATTATTTGTAAAGTTGATACGGAATAAATATAGCTCTTTGTATCTTCCGATGAACTGTTTCCAGAAAAAAGTACTAGACGTTCTTTGACATAATCCTGGTTCATCAATTTTCAGACACTGGTGACGTTTTATGAAGTCTGAGTAGCATCTGCAAGCTCTAGAATACCGAATATACTAATAAGTTGGGAAACGTATATCCCATATGCAGGTGACGTTGATATATTATTGCTGCAAAAGTTTGGAAATTATTTATTTAAGACGATTTTTCAATTTCCTATGGGAAATGGTGGTATAAAGTGTTGATACCATTACGCCAGTAAATAATTTCACAGTAATCAGGAGGACCTTCTTTCGCTGCGGACAGAATTTTAGTCAATCTATTGGACAGTTCCTTTGTACAAAACGCAGATGAGCTAGCAATGTAGCGTTTTTTGACGAGCATTTTGTGAAACTTAGGTATCCAATACAAAACAAAATAAGTCTTCAGATTTGCTGTTTAATGTAATGTTCATTGAAGCCATTAAAGACTGACGATTGGCCAGAATTTCATCCTTGTGAAATGATATGTTTTTGTGTGTGGAATTACCTGAGTGCTCATTTATTCCTAAGTCTTTTACAAGAAGCTCGTAGTAGTACCATTTACATACAATAGCAATATTATTTGAAGTTTTGTCAGCCGGAACAATAACGATTTCATCGTGAAGAGATGATATACATTTCACAGCTTCTTTGGTCGATCAATTTCACAGTTTTTTAACTTTTATGATTCAATGTTTTATCAGAGACTTGGTGGCTTAAACCCCTTTTGACAAGGTGTCAAGTTAAACTTCTTCTCGTTTAGCCCATGCTCTGACGTAGTCCTCAATGACATCCATAATTATTTTGAAGATAGGGTTCCAATTGATGTCCTCAAATTCTCTGAACTTAGGACCATGCTATATCACCTTTCGGAGATGTTTATATTGAATTATGTTTAGATCCCCAGTAATGACATGGTCAGAGAGGCTGTAGATATACGGGAGCAACCATTTAACTTCAAGTTGGGTTATGGTTTTTATTTCTTAGTCAGAATTTTTTTTTAGTTTTTCGACGCGATCAATCAGAGTATTTTTTTCAAAATTTAACACTATAAGGTATTGGGGGAATTTGCATTCAGAATATTTTTTTTTGGTCATCTGCTTGACCAGAATATTTTTTTTCATCAAATTAGGGATCAGAATATAGTTGTATACTTTATGTGCAATGGTTTTGGTTTAACTGTATAAACAATAGGAACAGACTGATTTTGAAAATAAAGTTGGATTTTAGATGTTACCTCTTTGCTGATGTTGGTATCATCGATTCTTTTATTAGACAACTGAAGTGGAAGGAACTTCCTTTATTCATCATGTAATTATCCCGATCTTACTGGTGTAAAAAGAAGGAAAAGAGTTGCACCACTAATTATACTGACCTGTCTGTATTTGGAGAAAATGTATAAGTGCATTCCGTGTCAAGTGCAAACTTCGAGTATTCTGATACCAAAAAACTGTGTCATGTTTTATGTGATTTGTGCCAATCTAATTCAGGCCGTTTTCAACTGATTTTAAACAGTGTATTCTTATATCTTATATTGTGCTGTTTGCAATTGACCCAAGTTAAGTGAAGTTGAAAACTCTCAAACGTGTTGACCAGGTCTGATATGGTGGTGTTACTTCTAACAAAGTCTATCCGAATTATTTTTGCAAAGAATTCTGCTAGAGCCAGTGATAGGGACCGTCTTAGACTTGCAGTGAGGTGAGAGTTTTTCCCAGTTCAGGAACCTTTTTATCATTTGTTTTCGTTGGCTGGTGTTTATCATATTTGTTTTTCGTTTATTGCTTTGCCGTTAATCAGGTCGTTGATTTGTCTTTAAAATTGTTTAACATTTTTTCATTATGGGCCCTTTTATAGCTGTATTACTTTACGACAAGGATTTGTTATTTGTTCCAAACCATAAGATGACCTATTTGTTGCTTAATTCCACGTCATTGGAACTCTGGTGGATATTTGAATCATCAGCAATCTTCTCATCTTCTATTTTCTATATAAAAGAATAGCCAAATCCAATTTGGTCTGATGGATTTTGTGACTTAGTTTGATGATTCTTTAGACATATCAATAGAGAATACATGTATTTGTTGTATGGTTTCGTATGAATTTTCAAACCTAAGTTTGTACCTAAGTATCAGTATATTTTCTTTATTCTATGATTATAACTATTATTTTTTGATATTTGTGTTGATTTATTTTGGTTTTCAATAATTATACTGGTTGAAGCATAATCTGAAAGGTCTTCTTTGACTCAAGGGAAAGAATAAGATAAACAGTTTGATATTTAATTGCTATATACATGCTATAAAAAGATGATGATGATGATGATGGACGGATGCTTTACTTCCAGCGGCAAAGTAATACGATATTCAGGACAAGAATATGTTAATGTAGTATGAACACTTACACTGCTTTGTACTATACCAATACGCTGAGCCGGATTTTTCACGTACTAGTTCACAAGGTAACAGTCCACAGGAAGACATGTCACCTTACACCTTACTCGAGGCGAACATGCTACCACGAGACCAACGAGGTGGTTCGTAATGAAGAGAACACGAGAGGCAAACAGATAACATGGATATTTTCGGTGATATAATTCTTTGTACTGGTTGTGATATCCGACAATGATAGACTGTTGATCACCAAGGGTACCATTAGCGCTGTAGGAAGTGCTTCTAAAATAATTGTTTCCTTTGTGATACACAAGGCACTTTCCGCTTTGAAATCTACAATCTTATACAAACTGAGAATGGACAAAAGAGAAGTCAAACCTGCACATAGATATTCAGATATATACATGAGGGAAATATAATCATAAATTGATAGCAAATTTTTACATCAAACAATTTTCAAGGTATCTTTCAATATAATTTTGAAAACTGTTAAGAGTTGCCTAAAATGTACACGAAACGACTGCGAAATGTTTCGAAAATGAAACGCACCAGTGTTACATCAGTATAAAAATCCCCATACCTTTGCCTTTCAAAACATAAAAAATGAAAGAAATAATTAAAAAATCACTACCATAATTTTTTTTGTTTGCACTCAAACATGTAGAAATATACAAAACAGACAATAGACAACAATGATAAAATAAAAGCAGCTACTGCTGGCAATTATTGGAGGAGCATTCTTTTAAAGTGGCAATGTTGGTATCTTTCAAATTGAGCTACTAAAATTACTTATACACTCTGCTGAGCTTTCCTGATGAAGTACTTACTACGTTACGTGAGAGGTTTATCTAGCTATAAAACCAGGTTCTATCCAACATTTTTTACAATAAGAAAATGCCTGTACCAAGTCAGGAATATGACAGTTGTTATCCATTCGTTTGAGCTTTTGATTTTGCCATTTGATTAGGGACTTTCCGTTTTGAATTTTTCTCGAGTTCAGTATTTTTGCGATTTTACTTTTTACGTTATAAGTATTGATGACACGAGAACTTTCCCGTTCACATTGTTCAGTTTTCTAAGTACAAATTTTCCATATGATTTCTGTATATTTCATTTTAATCAAATGTAAAATTGAGAATGGAAATTGGGAGTATGTCAAAGAGACAACAACCCGACCAAAGAGCAGTTAACAGCCGAAGGCCTTTCTTCCAACGAATTTAATGGGGGAAATATCAACATTTAAGTAAAACCCTGTTTTGTATTCGAACTGTAGTTTAGCAGTGATAACAAATTATACGTATGTTAGTCGTAGAGTTTTCTAAAGGGAAACTTATATAGTTCGTTTCTTTGTATGTTGCATTGTCGTTTGTTTTTTTTTTGTTGCACTTCAGTGTTTCTGTTGTTTCGTTCTTTTCCTCTTATAGTTGATGTGTGTCCCTCGGTTTTAGTTTGTAACCCGGATGTGTTTTCTCTCAATCGATTTATGACTTTTGAACAGCGGTATACTACTGTTGCCTTTATTTATAAGATTTTTTATTCGATACTTTTGCAAATTTTAAGTTTATATCCCTGATTTGCTGGAAGTTACAGGAAAAACAACAACACAGTTTGGTTTTTGTAAGCCAAAAGATTGTAAAATGACCATGAATAAATGTAAAGTTATACAAATAAAACACTAGACAGAAAACTGATAAACAGAATAATTGAGGTTATGTCAACAGCCGAATTTTAAAAGGGGTTTGTTTAAGGAAGTTTTTATCAACTATCTACCCGAGAGATCATATTACTTTAAATGCAATAGAGCGATATTTACAATAATGTGCACATACAATTGAGCACATATAAACTTTTCGGCTGTACTGTTAACTCTATGGAAGTTCCTCGACAGACTAAATATGTAGAATGATTGTTTAGGTGGGATGAATAAATAGATTTAGTTAATGACACTTCATACAGGATAAAAAGGTGAGTGCTGTAATTTACGTTGATATTTCCTTAGAGGGATTAGTATTTATATTGACCTTTCACTACATAGCCAGTATGACGTGTAAAACTCAAATCTTATTAAAACAGTATTTGTATTTCAAGAGTAAATGTGTGTTTAAAACACAAAATGTGTACAATATTTGTGTTAGACGATTAATATACCTGGAAAATATAAATAAGTGAACTATGGTCACCATATTTTATTTGAAATGACTGTGCTATTCTTATGAATAAAATGACGACATATTGCATGATCAATCTTTAATTCAAAGTTTGTTTTTTTCCAATTCAATGGTTCAAAAATTCTAAAATTAAGTTTTTATGTGAAAAAAGTACATGTGTATAACAAAATACCGAATTCCATGACTTGGTACAGACATTTTCAAATGAAAATGGTAAGTTAAACATAGTTTTATAGCAAACTAAACCTCCCATATGTATGATAGGTGCAACTGTTATTAAGTCATTAAAACAAGTTGAAAAGAGGTCATATAAGAATTTAACAATACAGGTAAATATAAAACACACTATTATGATGATTTAAATTTAAAATGTCATTCAATGCCATATACATTTAAAAAATTTAAATCGCACCCTATTTTCGTGGAAATCTGAAAATCTTTACCAATAAAGATTACCGGTATATATAACTTTGAACCGAAACATTAGGAATCCCAGGTGTTGACTTACATCATTCATTAAAGAGGTGATTTTAGAAAACCACTTATCAATCTATCCATTGGTATTAACAACTGGATACATAATCTTCACAAAATTTATCTTAAAAATGATATATAGCCGGTGGTCAAAATTTTAGACTAAACGCCTTTCTTAATTTCTGTCCACAATTCTTTATAAGATTGCGTTCAGAAATAGTAAGATGAGGTATATTTAATCAGCGATGTGAATTAGAGGTCGATTCTTTAAAGTTCTAATGATTTGTATTGAAATCTTCAATTGAAATCTTTTAATTTTACAGTAATGTCAGACCTTTTGATGTGTGTATACTTTACATTACTATTTCCTTATCTGAACTGAAAGATCGACGTGGACAGATAATTTGTTAAGTCTTTGTACAAATATGGGAATCGTAGACACAAATTACTGTGGATACCAATTTTCGTGGATTTTGTGTGTACAGGAGAACCTCGAATTTAAATGTTCAATGAATATATAACAAATTTTCTAAAGGAATGTATGCAAACTTTGTCAAAACAACGAAATTAAATATCCACGAAAATGCAAGTTTTGCTCAATCCACAAACATTTGTACCCACGACAATAGATGAATCAACAGTATTTTATTGCGTTTCCGATGAACTGACTACTTAGCTGGTATTACCATCGTGGACTTAACGTTCACCAGCAGAGGTATTGACCTATTGGTTGTAAGATTATAAACGGTACCAATTATACTACACCAACTGCGGGGGTAAATTAAACTACTCTTCAATTTAACCTTTTGTCATAATGGGCCCCTTTATAGCTGCATGACTATATGGTAAGGATTTGTTGTTTGTTCAAGACCGTACGATGACCCCTAGTTGCTTAAATCCATGCAATTGGAACTCTGGGGTGGATATTTGTCTCATTAGCAATTTTGTCATCCTCTATTTTTATATAAAAGAATAGCCAAATCTAATTTGGTCTGATGGATTCTGTGCCTTAGTTTGATGATAATTTGGACTTATCCATAGATATATTTGCTTATTTGTTTTTGTGTGGTTATTTGTGAATTTTTATAAACTAAGTTTGAATCTAAGTATCTGGATACTTTCATTATTCTCTGATAATAACTATTATTATTTGATATTTGTGTTGATTTGTTTTGGTTTTCAATGATTATAATTGTTAGAGCATAACTTTAAAGGTCTTCTTTGACACAAAGGTAATAATAAGATAAACGTGTTGATCTATTTTAGCTATATCAATAGAAAACGAGAGACACACAAATAACATTGGTATATTCCGCGTATAATATAAAGATTTAGACTGCCAGTGCTATCCATTGATGATTGACTGTTGATCACCATGATCACCAAGAGTATCATTAATTCAGTAGACAGTGTTTCTAAACCAATTGTCTCCTCAGTGATGCACGAGGGAAAAAATATTTTGAAATCCACAATTTTATACAAACTTTGAAGACCTGATAAATAAAAAAAAGGAACAAAAGGGAATCCAAACCTGCTCATAGATATTAACATATAATCCTTAATGCAAAATGATCGCAAATTTTCATATTCAAAAATAATCGGGGCACTTTCAATATAATTTTGAAAACTGGAAAGAGTTGCTCAGATGTACACAGAACAACGGAGAAATGTTTCGAAAATAAAACGCACCAGTGTTACATCAGAATAAAAATCTCCATACCTTTTTTTCAAAACATAAAACAGGACGAAAAAAAATCAAAATCACTACCATAAATATTTTTGTTTTCACTCAAACATGTAGAAATATACAAAACAGGCAATAGACAATAATGATACAATGAAAGCATATACTGCTGACAAATATTGGAGGAGCATTCTTTTAGAATGGCAATGTTGGTATCTTTCAAATTGAGCTACTAAAACTACTTATACACTCTGCTGAGCTTTTCCTGATGAATGTATTGAAGTACAGTACTTACTACGTTACTATATAGGTATTGATGACAGGAGACCTTTCCCATTCACATTGTTCAGTTTTTCTAATTACAAATTTTCCATATTATGATATCTGTATGTTTCATTTTAAGCAAATATAGCCCTTCTTAAAACGCATTTAATGGGGGGAATATCAACATTTAAGAAAAACCCTGTTTTGTATTCGAAATGTTTAAGTGAATTTGATTGAGTTTAGTCGTGATCAAAAGTTATATTGTATCAAATTATAAGCCTGGTACCTTTGATAACTATTTACACCACTGGGTCGATGCCACTGCTGGTGGACATTTCGTCCCCGAGGGTATCACCAGCCTAGTAGTCAGCACTTCGGTGTTGACATGAATATCAATTATAATGTCTTTTTATTATAAATTTACTGTTTGCAAAAGTATGTATTATTCGAAATACTAAGGATTTTCTTATCCCAGGCATATATTACCTTAGCCGTATTTAACCTACCAGCAGAGGTATCGACCAAGTGGTAGTAAAAATATAGTAATAACATGAACAGTATTTACGGTACCTATTTGACTACACCAGATGTGCATTTTGACAAGGTATGTCTTTTCGTTAATTTTCTACTCCAAAATATTTAAAAGTCCAGAATGTTGAAGAGCTGATCAATCAATGGGGCCCTAAAGTATAGCCAAAATTTGACAAGATATCAGAGCTTATGACTAAGAACGACTGCAATCGACCTTACATACAATTTACGGTCACCATCCCAATAAGATGTGTCTCGGTCGCCAGCGCGGTCTTTATAAATGAGTATGAATTCGAATGGCGTGTGATGCATTCACTTAATCCACCATTTTTTACACAAGAAAAGGCCTGGTTTAATCCGCCATTGTCTACATAAGAAAATGCCTGTACCAAGCAGGAATATGACAGTTGTTGTCCATTCGTTTGATGTGTTTGAGATTTTGATTTTGCCATTTATTAAGGACTTTCCGTTTTGAATTTTCCTCGGAGTTTAGTATTTTTTTTATTTTACTTTTTTTATAGCAGAAGCCGCTCACCTTCTGGACATGCTCATTCGTACTCCTTTTGGAGTTCATGCGAATTCTTTAGTTTTTACATGGAATCTTCATTTGTTTGAGTTCTATCTTCGTGACCGATCGATCTATTTTTTTGATATGAACATCGGTAAACTACAAAATGTACTTAAATTTTTAAATGTATTCTGACACAGATTGAGCAACATTATGCCAAGGATTAATACCTAACCAGTACACTCATATCGTAATAAGACGCGTGTTATGAGAAGAATTTAAAAAAAATCTGTATTATACAACAAGTGCGGACACAGATCAGTGTGGATAGTATGTTTAGATGTTTGACAGTGTTTTCTGACAAAAGGAGTTCTCTGTTTTTTCCCATAGGGTTCTATATTAAACTGTGTTGCACAATGACAGCCAACCTTAGCCAAACACTAAACATTAGCAGTGTTGTTTATTTAATATTTAGTTTTAATGTTCAAGACTGTCATGGAGGAGACACCTATTGCATTGATTTCAAAATGCTTATAATAAAATAAGATTCCAAATCTACAACCAATAAAATACCCCCTTAATAAACGGCTATTTGTTATTTTCAAATCAATGTCCATAAAGTATTGGCTTCTTTAATTGACATCCTTTTCACACTAGCCGCAATGAGATCACAGTTTTCTGGTAGGTTTCTAAAACTCAAAAATTTGTAAAAGAAATATTTTAAATCTTGCAAATACAAATAATAATAACTCTTTTCTATCTTTCGCTGTATTTTTTAATTTTGTCTATTGTTTGAGACTGTATTTTGACCTCTAGATGTCTTTCAATGACATTCAGTTTGGCGTTGGTTTGATGTCCGATTGTTGTACATGTAATATCGACGTGGGATTTATTTATATAAGTAACAACTATTCGCCAAAGTTAAAATAAAATGGATGTTAGCAATTATAGACAACCATACGGCCTTCAAAAATGAGAAAAACCCCATACTGTATAGTCGACTGTAAAAGAGCCAAAGATGTTTATATTGCGATACAGTTTATATTGATAAGATTTATTCAAAAAGCTTTCATGATATCATAATTATTTGCATTTGTTCTGTTGATTGGTATAAGGACTGGAATGAGATCAAATAGTTATAGTTCTGCTCAACAATTTTATGGTAAATCAGTTGTAGTAGGTTGTTTGACATTTGCAGCATATTTAACTTGGTACACCTTTTTTAGGTCTGCAATCGATATAAAAATTAGAATATGTGGTATGATTGCCAATGAGAAATATGCACAGAAATTCAAATGACAAAGCAAATATATGCAACCATACAGCCTTCAAAAATGAGGAAAACCCTTGTCGGCTGCAAACAGTCCCGACATGAAAAGTATGCAACAATTCAATTGAGAAAAGTAATGGCCTAATTTACAACTAAACAATAGTTTGCCAACCTCCCCTTCCCCCAAACAAAAATATGAGGATATCCCTTATGTTGCTGTTGTAAAAAAGGAAAAAAGAAAATGTAGCCCTTTTAACTTATAAAGGGGGAGGGGGATTCATTATATTCGGAACAACTTTTCTAAAGGATGGATCCACTTATTTTCAATAAATAATAAAGATTAAAGTCCATCTGGGAATAGTATATCTATATTATATATATATTCCAAATTGTGGATTGACCCGACATAAAATGTTGATAATTAATGTTCTACTTGAATGACTGTAGTGGTAGGAGATCAAATTAAAAGACAGTCAGTAAATTACAATGCAAAATCAAATTAATTGTCGCAATGGTGATACATTCCAATGGAAGCGCACACCAAACAGTGATAGGATAGTCAACCTAATGACATTGGTCACTTAGAGGTAGAAGTAGAAGTAGAAGTAGAAGAAGGAAGTCTTTCCCGCGTAAATGTCATGTGTAAAACGGGAGATACCATTTTCAGGGCTATACTGTCTTTAATATTTAGATCATTTTGAAACAGCAAAATACCAAGAAAGCGTTAACTAAATATAATGTTTCTGTATAAAGGAAGTTCGTCAGGAAATTTAGTTGTTTTCGTAAAAAAAAAAAAAAAAAAAAACACGAAGTAACATACATTTATATAACTCGACTCTGAATGTAAACAACCCCTAAAAATATATTGGTATATGGAATCGTCCATACCGATTTTTATAAAGGTGAAAGACGTAGAATTCGCAAAATAGAAATCGTAAAATGTACACTGATTCTGTTGATTTTACCAGTTGAATGGACTGGAATAAGATTAAATGTATATGCATAAAGGTCTATTCAACAGTTGTAGTGTAAATCAGGTGTATTTTTGGTTGAAATATGATGGGATATGCTGTACATCTACTTCAGTTCTGACTAGACTAGAGACTTAATGTGTACAAACCTGACGTCAAATTATGTACTATAGAAAAGAAACAAATAATATCACATTAAATCCTATCACATGACATCCAAAAACAACTTACATCACATTACAATAATCCAAATTCAATTATATAACGATGTCAGTGGAAGAAGTTCCCGCGCAAATGTCATGTGTTAAACGGGATAGAACAAACAGAGTTTTAGGTCTATGTTGTCATTCACATTCCGATCAATTTACACAGTTAAATAAAGTATGTATGTTAACCGCCTCCGGGTGCGGGATTTACTCGCTGTGTTGAAGACCCATTGGTGGCCGTCGGCTATTTTCTGTTGTTTGGTCGGGTTGTTGTCTCTTTGACACTCATTCTCAATTTTAACTACATTTGGTTTGGTTTTGAATTTAGTTACCTTATCAGAAAAATGATTTAGTTCTTGTAGAGAAACAGTGTTACATCAGAATTAAAATTCCCATACTTTTTCTTTTCAAAAAATTAAAATGGATGAAAGAAAAAAAATCACCTCCATAAACATGTTTATGACTCAAACATGTAGAGATATATAATACAGGCAATAGACAACACTATGCAATGTCAACATGTACTGCTATAAATTATTAGAGGGGAATTCTTTTAAAGTGACGATGTTGATATCTAACACATTGAGCTGCTAAAATACTTATACACTCTGCTGAACATTCAGGATGAAGGTATTCAAGTAAAGTGTTTACAACGTTCCTATAAAGGTATTGATGACAGGACACTTTTCCTATTCACATTGTTCAGTTTTTCTAAGTGCAATATATTCGATATTATTATGTCTGTATGTTTCATTTTAATCAGGTTTAGTTGTTCTCAAAACGAACCTAATTATGGGGGAGGGGGTGTATCTATGTAGATCTATGTAGATTTAATATCTATATCCATGCACTTGCTGGAAGTTGAAGAAAAATTTGGTTGTTTTTGTAATTAAAGACATTTGAATTGTCCGAAATAAGTGAAAGATACATAGGTACTGGGTTTTTTTTTGACAAATAAAACAAGACAGAAAACGTATAAGCATAATTGGTGTTATGACAATACACGACCTTTAACAATGGTTTTTATAAGGAAGTTTTTATATAATGTCTACTCGAGATATTTTATTATTTTAAATGCAACAGATCAATAATACACGGGTTTTGTTTATTAATAGTTTAGGCTTTTATATTACGTGTGCACATAAGATTGAGCACACATAAACTTCCGGTCTGTAATGTTAACTTCATGGAAATCCTTCGACAAACTAAATGTGTAGAATGATTGTTTAGGTGGGATGAATAAAAAGATTTGGTTAATGATACTTCATACAGGATAAACAGGTGAGTGCTGTTGGGTGATACTTCCTTAAATAGATTAGTATTTATATTGACCTTTCACTACATAGCCTTATGACGTGTAAAACTCAAATCTGACTAAAACAGTATTTGTATTTCAACAGTAAGAGAGTAAATATGTGTTTGAAACACAAAATGTGTAACATATTTTTGTCAGACGTTTAAGATACCTGGAACATATAAATAAGTGAACTATGGCCACCATTTTTGATTTGAAATGACTGTGCTATTCTTATAAACAAAATGACGACATATTGCATGATCAATCTTTAATTTAAAATGTGTTTTTTTTCCAATTCAATGGTTCAACATTTCTAAAAGAAAGTTATTATGAGAACAAAGTACATGTGTATAACAAAATACCGAACTCCAAGGCAAATTCAAAAAGGGGGAAGTCCATTAAAGCTGACAAAATCAAACGCTATCAATCAAAGAAACAAGGGAAAAACAACTGCCACATTCCTGACTTGGTACAGACATTTTCCGATGAAAATGATAAGTTAAACATACTGTGAAAGTACTTTTATTCGTGGGGTACCAATTTTCGTGGTTTTCGTGGATGGCTTTATCCACGAATTTAAGTGTCCAACGAAATATAACTGTTGTCCAATTCCAGACATGGAAAGATCCCCATGTAGGTTTGACTATATGGATACAGTTATATAATGACCACACAATAAGAACTAAATATACATTTTTTTTGGTACAACTTCAGACCGGATTTAACCCATTTAATCTTTAAAAAATCTAAAATGTACGTCTGTTAACCTTTTATTTCTCACGAGAAATAAGTCTTGATCGATGAAAGTTTGATTTCCGGTGATGATATGCGATAAAGAAGTGTTCGTTTTTTTTTCATAATTCTCATACGAAAAAAAATAATGATTTCAATTTGTGCTTGCTTTTCTATTTCATAATAATTTAATTTTGGATGTAACACGTCTTCTGATTGGCTGAAAGTGTTTTGTCTATCAGCTCATAGACATAATTTTGTCATGTGACCGTGACGTTACCAACGTTTTTTTTCAAAATTTACTCCTTAAAAATGGAATTTAGAATTAAATTATAAGGAATGACTGTAATATTTTTTCTGTCTATTCAAAATAATCTAAAAAATGTGGTGGACACTTTTAAATAACCCGCTACGCTACGCGGGTTATTCAGAGTGCACCACATTTTTTATGTTATTTCTTCATAGACAGAATAATTATTACAGTCATTCCTTAAATAATCAATTCTACAATTCAAAGTACATTTATAGCATTTTCGTTAAGTGACATGTTTATGTAAAATCCACGAAATCAAGAACCCACGAACATGTAACTTTTACTGAAACCACAAAAATTGATACCAACGAATAAAAGTACTTTCACAGTAGTTTTATAGCAAGCTAAACCTCCCACATGTATGACAGGTGTAACTGTTATTAAGTCATGAAAAATAATATATAGAATTAGATATCGATTCTTTAAAATTCTACTGATCCGTATTGAAATCTTCAATTGCAATCATTTCATTTTACAGTAATGTCAGACCTTTTGATGTGTGTATACTTTACATTACTATATCCCTAGCTGAACTGAAAGATCGACTACCTCGTTTTATTGGACAGGGAATTTATTCAGTCTTTGTACAAAAATTGGAATCGAAGATACAAAATCCTTCTTTTGAGGTCATGAATAATCTAAGCTTGTTGGATTGAAGACAATAGTTTTTAGTTTTTATTAGAATGATTGTTTTTTAGTTATGATTTTTAATAGAGTAGAAATCGGTTTTTATTAATTGCACTTATATTTTTGCAAGTTTATTTTTATCGTTAATTTTCAATACAATTATGTTGAAATAAAGGGCATACTGTAAAACATGGTATGGTATGATGGTATGGAATGTGTTATGGTATGGCGGTATGGTACGAATACCACCATACCATGGTATGGTATGATGGTATGGTACAAATTACTATACCATGGTATAATTTGATGGTATGAAGCATGATATGGTTTTTTGAAGTAGGAAGTTTTGAAAAGTTAATTAGGATAATTTGAAACATGATTTTTTTTTTAATTTGCTGACATAATGTATCTGATTTTTTTTTTGAAAAGAAAATATTACTAAAAAAAAGAAAGTGGATGTAGACAAAACAGATCTCGTACATAAAGTTGTGAACAGAAAACAAGAGAAAACTCAATTTAAACATCTCATATAACCATAAAGTTAAGTATTATGTCCCGGTCTGACACATTGAAAATTTCTGACAATTATTCTTTGAAATTTTGGTAAGTGCTGCATATATTATGATTATAATCTAGATAATGTAGTTAAAGTTTTATTGCTTAGCCTTCTGTCAATGACCAACTTTTATTTTGTTTTGAAATATGACACTAAGTCTTTCAACAGTTGCATATTCTGTCTACATGTATGCCCAAGAAATCACATTTAAAAAATGTGAATAAAAAGTGAATGCATCTCTGCATCAATAAGAAAACACCATACTTTCATATTAAACTGTCACTCATATAATACTATGTATGTTGATAGATACCACATGTTTTTATATGTGAAAATTGTTGCATGAAGGAATAGTTAATACACAATATCAATCAAGGAATGTGTCTTCTTTTATAAATGCTATTTTTTAAACACTTTATTTCATTTTTTAATTAATTGCAAAACTTGAATATTTTGTATATTATATGTAGCAATAGTAATAGATGTCCAATTATATATTGAAACTCAGGATAAACAACAACAAAGAATATCGTCCCAAAAAAAATCAAACACAAAAAATAAAAGGATGTCCATTACACATGTGTCTGTGAATTTTCTACGACTCTAAAAGTTAAACATTTTTTTGTTTTAGTAATCTGTTTGATAAGCAATAATACTCTCATCTTATCAGCATGGTAAGCTCTTCTTAAACATTTTATAATTGAGAGAAGATTTGTAATTTCCACTCTAAATGTGGTTTCTTGGGCAAAGATGTAGGACTGTAGAAATGATTGTTTGCTTATGGAACTATAACATCAAATATACTATAGCGGAGGTATGCTGTTTTATAAAAACGAAATTCATTTTTGTCTTGCCATGTAACGTTAGTCATAGTGATCCTAATATTGTAGTGGCTAGAGCATTCTCTATTACTACATGTCAGGGCTATATTGCATTCAAATTGTATGTATGTCAGTCTATTCGTCCATGTTTCCCCCAAACGTTTCTCATTATAGTCTGTGAACCAGAAAAATAATTGTTTTTGTTCGCCCCCTGTATGCCCCTTTACAACAATAACCCCAACCTCCCTATTGTGGTATGGAACCTTGTGCTAAAATTTGATAGAGATCTATACACTTATACTCAAGTTATTGTCTGTGAACCAATTTATTTTCTACGAACCAGTAAAACTGACCTTTTTTTGCCCCTAATTACAAAACCGCTAGGACAATACCCCCAAAAATAATCCCAACCATCCTTTAGTGGTATGGAACCTTGTGCTAAAATTTCATAGTGATCCACTTATACTAAAGTTATTGTCTGCGAACCAAAATGTCTTCAGACGCAGACGCAGACATCGCCATAACATAATACGAACGGAAACAATTTTGCGGTCGTATAAAAACATCTCTTCTCAATATTGTCTGAAATTTTGATTGTATGATCTTGTAGGTTACCATCTCATGACACAATCATCAAAATTAATAGAACCAATAAATGAAGCATGTAGCACTTCTCTCTTAACTGAAATTCTGGATCTGCCTCTGACATACAAAAGAAAATGACTAAAATTATAAAAACTTTAGTTATGCACTTCTGGCTTCACAATTATTTCATGCATTGGACATATCATTGGTTGTCTGTTTTTTTTTTTGTTCAAAAGACCCAAAGGGTTAAGTGAGCTTTTCTAATCATTTGGTTACCGTTGTACGTCGTACGTAGCCACCCGTTAACTTAAAGTTCTCTGAAACTACTAGGCCAATGATTGGAACCAATTTGGCCACAATAACTTGTTTTTTTTTTTTTTTGAAATGTAACCTTTGATCCTGCCAGTCAACCAACGTAGCTGACATGGCTAAAATAAATGGATGTATGGATGGTTGTTTAACGTTCAGTGGCAAGTTAAATGCATATTCAGGACGAGCATAGATAAAGAGATATGAATGTTGACCCTGTTTTGTACTAAAGCTGGAATATTTTAAGTGCTAAGTTATAGGAGTTAAAGCCCTTTAATGATGAGTTTTATCAATTTTTGACATTTTTGCCCATTATCTTCAAAACTATAATATATATGGATAAAGTGAAACTTTTAATAGCAATAATGATCACAGGACAGGGTCTACAAATTTGTCACAATGGCCAAAATTATTGGTTTCTTTCCTTTGGAAGTTTTCAGTTTGCCTATTATCATGAACACTTTAAAAGATTGATAAGTTGCTCACAAAATAAGTTATTCAGTTAAGAAGCATATGAAAAACGTTTGGGGGAAACACGGACGAATAGACTGACATACAGACAAGTTGAATGCAATATAGCCTCGACATGTAGTAACAGAGAATGCTCTAGCCACTACAATATTAGGATCATTATGACCAAAGTTACATGGCAAGACAAAAATGAATTTCGTTTTTATAAAACAGCATACCTCCGCTATAGTATATTTGCAAACAATCATTTCTACAGTCCTACATCTTTGCCCAAGAAACCACTCTTGGGCATTTAGAGTGGAAATTACATATCTTCTCTCTCAAACAAAAACATGTTTAAGAAGAGCTTACCATGCTGATAAGATGACAGATATTATTACTTATCAAACAGATTACTAAAACAAAAAATGTTAAACTTTTAGAGTCGAAGAAAATTCACAGACACATGTGTAATGGACACCCTTTTTTTTTGTGTTTGATTTTTTTTTTTACAATATTCTTTGTTGTTGTTTATCCCGAGTTTCAAGACATAATTTGATATCTCATTATTATTACACCAATTTATTATATATGGAACACAACAAGGGTTGGTCAAGGGCCGACAGACTTGCTCGGGAAAGATTTTGGATAAGAAAGTTAAGGACAGTTTCCTCAGAGGGCATTAATGAAAAAACATAAAATGAGTTCCTACCATCACTTGTTTTCTGTAACTCAGGCTTCAGTACAGGACTCTCACAGTTTTAAGGAATTTTTTCCTCCTCCCAAACATCAATATTGAAAAAATTTACTGGCGTGTTTATTCGTGGTAATTTGTATAATGTTCAAGATTATTATTTCAGTTCGACTACCACGTGTCAAAATAAGAATCATTTGACATCTTACTGATGAAGGATATTAGTTATCCGAAATATTTAATATTTGTTCATGATTTTACTATTTTTTTGGTGATGTTGTACCCTTTTAGACTTGCTTATTATATATTATATTTTGTAGTGTACTGTATCATATTTATAAGACCCAACGCCTCGTAAGATTTATCGTTGGCTATTATTCAGACATTTAATTATTATTACATATAGTATACTAGTACAAAATATTCCAGTTTTGCAATTAATTAAAAATTGAAATAAAGTGTTTAAAAAAAATAGCACATAATAAAAGAAGACACATTCCTTGATTGATATTGTGTATTAGTTATTCCTTCATGCAACAATTTTCACATATAAAAACATGTGGTATCTATCAACTAAGTAAACATAGTATTATATGAGTGACAGTTTAATATGAAAGTATGGTGTTTTCTTATTGATGCAGAGATGCAATCACTTTTTATTTACATTTTTTAAATGTGATTTATTGGGCATACATGTAGACAGAATATGCAACTGTTGAAAGTGTCATTTTCAAAACAATATAAAAGTTGGTCATTAACAGGTTAAGCAATAAAGCTTTAACTACATTATCTAGATTATAATCATAATATATGCAGCACTTACCAAAATTTCAAAGAATAATTGACAGAAATTTTCAATGTGTCAGACCGGGACATAATATTTATCTTAATAATCTTAACTGTATGGTTAATATCGGAGATGTATAAATTGAGTTTTCTTTTGTTTTCTGTTCACAACTTTATGTAAGTGATCTGTTTTGTCTACATCCACTTTGTTTTTTTTAGTAATATTTTCTTTTCAAAAATAAACCAGATACATAATGTCAGCAAATTAAAATAAAACATGTTTCAAATTAAGTTAATTAACTTTTCAAAATTTCCTACTTCAAAAAACCATACCATGCTTCATAACATCAAATTATACCATGGTATAGTAATTTGTACCATACCATCATACCATACCATGGTACCATTCATGCATACCATGGTATGGTGGTATTCGTACCATACCACCATACCATAACACATACCATACCATCGTACCATACCATGTTTTACAGTATGCCGAAATAAAGTTACATTTTCGTCTGCTAAGATTAGTTAAAGATAACAGTATTTTCCAAGGAATTTATTACAGTGTAGAACGTTAATTGTTAATCTCAACGGGATTCCTAAATTTTATGACACCTTCAGTAGGTCAGTCTAGTAATTTAGAGTTCAAATAATAGTCGTCTGCAAATGCAGCTGTGGCGATTTAATTACTTTGTTTTGATCATCTATGGGAATCAGGTTAAATTAGTGTGAAATTTTATGTCTAATGTTCAGACGTAAACAGATCGTCTTTATCATGCGATAAGATCTATGAGTTTGACTGTCCCTCTGGTATCTTTCGTCCCTCTCTTTTTTAACATCGAAAACAATGTTGTGAAATTGTAATACGCAATGATTGTAAATATTGTAAATACTGGATTAAAACGTAGTTATTAGCAAACATTCGAGTTAGTTATATGTTATGGATATAATAATGCTATTGGTATAACATTATCGTCGAACTCTATATGAAAAATTTATTCCACTGCACAATTCAAATCGTCTCTGCAACACTTGTGAAGAAACCCACTGATTCTAACAACAAATTCACCTACGATGATATTATCACAATCCGGTTTTTTTATCGATAAAATATTTGTTGAGTTTGGTGGATTGATATAATAATATATAGTCGGTATTCCGATGGGTACTTTTCGTACAACTCTTCTAACCGACTTGGGTTTGTTCTCATATGAAACGTAATTCATGCAGATTAATCTGCAAAGACAAAAGAAAAAAAAGTATCTTGCAAGGTTCTTTGATTTTCAGCTACATTGAACATTTTCTGTCATTCAATAACCCACATTTCAGTGATTGCTTGCCTCTCGTAAATACCAGTGAACCTTAGATAATGCAACTACCGAAACTACCTTAACTTTACGTTCCGCTATATAGATGATGTTCTCTCACTAAATAATACAAAATTTGGTGACTATGTTGAACGAATCTATCACAGATACAGTTAAGTCTGCCTTATATCTTGACTTACATCTAGAAATTGACAATGAGGGTCGGTTGAGCACAAAATTTTACGACAAAAGAGATGATTTCAGCTTCCCAATTGTGAACTTTCCATTTCCATTAAAAACTCTAAAGAACTTCTGGATAATTTTAAATCTCGGTCTTTTTCTGAAATTAGTTCTATCAAAACTTTTGATTTTTCTACCTTGTATACCACCATTCCCCATGTGAAATTGAAAAACCGTCTAAAAGAAATAATCCACAATGCTTTTCATCATAAAAATGGTAGCATACGCTATAAATTTATTACTTTGGGATACCATAAGGCATATTTTGTTAATAGCGAACAAAAGGGTAAAACATGCTACACAGAGGAACAAGTGATCAGTATGCTGGAGTTCCTTATTGACAACATATTTGTTGAATTTGAGGTAGACTTTTCAACAAATTGTCGGCATTCCTATGATAACGAACTGTGCGCCTCTCCTTGCCGACCTCTTCTTATTTTTATATGAATCGGAGTTCCTTCAGACACTTGTCAAAAACAAGAAGATCAAAGAAGCCAGGTTATTTAATTTCACTTTCAGATATATTGATGATGTTCTTTCCATTAACAATCCGAACTTTTCTGATTGGGTTCCATTAATATATCCACCAGAACTAGAAATTAAAGAAACAACAGACACGGCTTCCTCCGCCTCATTTTTAGACTTATACCCCGAATTTGACATACACAGTCATCTCAGAACCAGAATCTATGACAAACGAGACGATTTTAATTTTGAAATTATCAATTTCCCCCACCTTAGTAGCAATATACCAACTTCACCTGCATATGGGATATACATTTCCCAACTTATTCGGTATTCAAGAGCTTGCAGCTCTTACTCAGACTTTGTAAAACGTCACCAGTGTCTGAGCAGAAAGTTGATGAACCAGGGGTATGTCAAAGAACGTCTTGTCCTTTTTCTAAAAAAGTTCATCGGAAGGTACTAAGAACTTGTTGATAAATATTCCGTATCAACTTCACAAATAATACATGATGGTCTTGTAGTATAGATTTTGCGTACTGACGTTGTTTATCATCTTTAAAACTTGTTATAGTATTCTTTTATTTGACTTTATTAATATTACTTTCACTGTTAAGTCCGGTTTTTTTATATATCCATTTGACGTGACTCTGTGCTTATGTATCCCGTCATACTTTGAACGACAAAATTATTTCATTTTTGATGTTACTTCTACTGTTGAGTCTGTTTTGTGATATACATTTGGCGTGACTCTGTACTCATTTATCCCGTGATAGTTTGAACCACACTATTGTTTTATTTATTAATATTTTTTACAGTTAAGTCTGTTTTTGTGATATCTATTTTACGTGACTCTGTGCATATGTATTCTGTCATACTTTGAACGACAAAATTATTTTATTTATTTATATCACTTTTACTGTTGGGTCTGTTTTTGTGATATACATTTGGCGTGGCTCTGTGCTTGTGTATCCCGTCATAATTTGAACCACACTATTATTTTATTTATTGATATTGCTTTTACAGCTGAGTCTGTTTTTGTGATGTCCATTTTACGTGACTCTGTATTAATGTATCTCTTTATACTTTGAACGACAAAATTATTTTATGTCTACCTGTGCGAATTTCAAACGCGCGATTTTACGCCAGTACTTAAAACCTTCCATCCTTTATAGGTGGATTTTACATAGATATATAAAATCGTATGATATAAGCATAAAGAGGATGTTAAATTTGATGTATCCTTCTTCCTAAAATTTGTTTGTTTTATAGTGATTAAGATGATAACACAATGTTGACTGCTATAACCCTATTTTGACATTTTACGAATTGTGTCTGTTTGTTTTGTTCACGCATCGTTGTCAATATAATGGAATTTGATGCGACTGTCATACAAGTGAGAGGTTTGGCTAGCCATAAAACCAGGTTCAATCCACCATTTTCTACATAAGAAAATGCCTGTACCAAATCAGGAATATGACAGTTGTTATCCATTCGTTTGATGTGTTTGAACGTTTGATTTTGCCATTTGATTGAGGACTTTCCTTTTTGAATTTTCCTCGGAGTTCAGTATTTTTGTGATTTTACTTTTTTCTATGTAGGAACATTCCAGCAGCACCTGCATACGGAGTGGAGTATACATCTCCCAATTGATACGATATTCCCGGGCTTGTGTTTCCTTTCATGATTTCCTTGATAGAGGATTGCTGCTCACAAGGAAGCTATTAAACCAAGAGTTCCAAATGGTGAAGTTGGAATCATCCCTTCGTAAATTTTACGGACGCCATCACGAGTTGGTTGACCGTTATGGAATAATCGTTACACAGATGATATCGGATATGTTCCTTATGTCGTAACTACAATACCCTTCCTTTTCACGAATGTGACTACCGAATAAGACTATTTACCGGATTTGTAATAACATAAGCAAACGACGGGTGCCACATGTGGAGCAGGATCTGCTTACCCTTCCGGAGCACCTGAGATCACCCCCAGTTTTTGGTGGGGTTCGTGTTGCTTAGTCTTTAGTTTTCTATGTTATGTCATCTGTACTATTATTTGTCTGTTTGTCTTTTTATTTTTGGCCATGGCGTTGTCAGTTTGTTTTCGATCTATGAGTTTGACTGTCCCTCTGGTATCTTTCGTCCCTCTTTTTTTGTCCTCGATGTGAACACAAATGAACGACTACAAAGCATACCCAATGACACGCATGATAATTCAAATTTTCCAATTATCAGCTTACCATTTCTTAGCAGGTACATACCCTGTGCCCCGTCGTATGGCGGTTAAATATCTCAATTCATACATTACGCTCGTACATTTTCACGCTATACGGACCTTATTGAATTGATAAACATGCATGTGGTCATAAACTGTTCAAATGCCATTAGCGGTACCAATGTAACTACACCAGACGCGCATTTGGACAATTACTGTATCTTCAGTGATGCTCGAGACCAAAATATTTAAAAATCCAAATTATAATACACACATCGAAGAGCTGACCTGATAAAAGAGGACATTAAGTATAGACAAGTTTAACCAACAAGGTATCAGAGCTTTGCACGAAGGGGATAAATTCAATAATTTGAAATTATTTCCAAAAGTTTTTATCGGAAAATTTAAATCAAACAATATTCGTATTCTTATGCCAGTGATACCCTCAGTGATTAACAATTTACCAGCAGAGGTATCGTCTAAGTGGTATTAATATCACGAACCACATTGACGTACCTATTTAACTACACCAAATGCGCATTTTGACAAGTAATGTATCTTCAGTAATTTTCTAATCCAAAATATTTAAAAATCCAAATTATATTAAAAATGTTGAAGACCTGATCAAATCAATGATGACCTAAAGTATAGGAAATCCTGACAAGATATCACAGCTTAGCACCCAATACAGTTATGTGAAAGAACGACTGAAATGGACACTACATACGTTTTACGGTCACCAACAGGAATTGGTTGACCAATAAGCTGTGTCTGTATCGCCAGCGCGGTCTTTAGATACTAAATTCGAAAAATCGTCACTGGTCTATAATTTCCTTTTACTGATTGTGTCATATTCCTAATATTTATATACTAGAAGTGGTATTCTAACTGAGTATGTATTCAGTTAGAATACTAGATATGAAACCAAGTATATCCCACCATTTCTACCTAAGAAAATGCCTGTACCAAGTCAGGAAGATGACAGTTGTTATCCATTCGTTTGATGTGTTTGTATCCATCTAATGAGTTAAGCCTTTTTCAACTGATTGTTATAGTTCGTTCTTATGTTGTACTGTTACACCACTGTCCCAGGTTAGAGGAGGGTAGGGATCCCGCTAACATGTTTAACCCCGCCACAATCTGTGTGTATGAGCCTGTAATTCAGTAGTTGTCGTTTGTTGTTGTGTTACATATTTGTTTTTCGTTCATTTTTGTGCATTTACTAGGCCGTTAGTTTTCTCGTTTGAATTGTTTTACATTTGTGATTTTGGAGGCCGTTCGGAGACCTATACCTGTTAATTTCTGTGCCATTTGGTCACTTCTGAAGAATTGTCTCATTGGCAATCATACCAAATCTTTATTTTTATATTGATCTTTTGATTTTGCCATTTACTTAGGGACTGTCCGTTTAGAATTTTCCTCGGAGTTCGGTATTTTTGTTATTTTACTTTTTCGAATGTCGGGTTATGCATGCATAGCTGTAGACGACTAAGAAAATGCCTGTAATAAGTCAGGAATATGACAATTGTTATCCATTCGTCTGATGTGTTTGAGATTTTGATTTTGCCATTTGCTTACGGAATTTCCGTTTTGAATTTTCCTCGGAGTTCGGTAATTTTGTTATTTTACTTTTTACCTTCTCCGCGCAAGCAGTCGCACTCGTTTTGAAGTTCATGCGATTTCTTCAGTTTTTGTATGGAATCTGGATTTGCTCGAGTTGTGTATTCGTAGTCGATTTGTCTGATTTGAACATCGGTAAACTACTGTTGCTTAAATATAACCCTATACTAACATATAATATGCTTATTTTAAACACAAAAATGTGTAAATGGAGCAAAATTGTGCCTAGGATTATTACTTAACCAATGCACCCACATCGTAAATATACAATACAAGGTCAATTTCAGAAAAATATAAACTTTTTTGTATGAGGCTTACAAAAAAATTTATTATTTTTCAGACTTTGACCTAATATTATTTGTTTTTTATTCTGCCACAAAAATTGTTAGAATATTAAAGTTATGAAAATAATAGCACAAAAATAAATCAATACAAGAAATATCACTTTGTTACTATATTTGATAAATAGAGACAACTGGAAGCTCTCTAGCTGCATTATAACCATTGTTACAAAACACCTTAATAGATATAGGAAGATGTGGTATGAGTGCCGATGAGACAACTCTCCATCCAAAGCATTAAGCATGACAAGGTTACTGTATAGCCGAGATTTAATCGAGGTTTCAACCCAGTTGAATTAGAAAAAAATCAAAATTCAATAAAACAATATCTGTATTCGATGAACTGACGACTTAGCTGGTACTACCATCGGAAACACAAAGTTCACCAGCAGAGGTATTAACCCAGTTGTAGTAAGAATATAAACGATACAAATATTACTATACCAACTGCAAAGGTAAATAAATATGTCGTCAGTAATGCTCTTGGTCAAAATGTTTTATGAATTTCCACATTTGAATACAAACATTGAAGAGCTGATTTAATAAAACAGGAACTGGAGAAATGCAAAAATCGGATATTAAGGTTTAACGATGTTGTCTGTTATTTTTACCATGTGGAGATATATTGTTTTCTTAAGTAATAATATATAGTTATGACAAAATCCTTTATAACTTAAACTTGCGATATCATAATAAGGTGTGGGTAATGGGAAAAATTTTAAAAAACCTATATTATACAACAATAGGGAAATATTATCCTCCTTGAGGTACTGTAAGACAACTTTTAAATGCCGTTTTATGAAATAGTTCAATATAGAATTGTGTTAGTAATAGTGTAATTATTTTTTATTCTAACCATGTGGGGTTTTGAAATCCGCAATTTTATACAAACTTTGAAAACCTGATAAGTTAAAAAAAGACTAAAAGTGAAGTCAAATCTGCACATAGATATTATATATATACATGAGGAAGATTTAATCCTTAATGCAAAATAATTGCAAATTTTTATATCAAACAGTAATCGAAGCCTCTTGCAATATAAGTTTGAAAAATGACAAGCTCAAGTGTACTCAGAAAGACGGAGAAATGATTCGAAAAATAAAAGGCACCAGTGTTACAGCAGAATAACAATCCCCATATCTTTGCTTTTCAAAATATAAAAATGGATAAAAGAAAATAAAAAAATCACTACCGTAAACATATTTTATAACTCAAACATGTAGAAATATATAATACTGATAATAGATAACACAATACAATGACATCATATAGTGCTGAAAATTGTTCGAGACGAATTCTTCAAAGTGACAATGTTGATATCTTTCACACTGAGCTACTTAAACTTCTTATACACTCTGCTCAGCTTTCCTGAGGAAGGTATTCAAGTAAAGAAATTACAACTTTACTATATAGGTATTGATGACAGGAGACCTTTCCTATTAACATTGTTCATTTTTTTAAGTACAAATTTACGATATTATTATGTCGTTATGTCGTTATGTTTTCATTTCATCAAGATTAGCCGTTCTTAAACCGAACTTGATTAAAAATGGGGAGGGGGTAATTTGTAGATTTAAAGTTTATATCCATGCACTTGCTGGTAGTTAGAGGAAAACAACAACACAGTGAGTTTTTTGTAACACAAGGTAATTTTAAAATGACCGAAATAAGTGAAGTTATATAGGTACTGCTTTATTTTACAATTATGATAGACAGAAAACTTATAAACATAATTGATGTTCTGACAATAGACGACCTTTAAAAAGTGTTTTATAAGGAAGTCTTTATAAAATACCTACCCGAGAGATCGTATTACTTTAAATGCAACAGAGCGAATGGCTATAAACAATAAATGTTTTTGGCTTATTTAATGTTACGTGGGCACATAAGATTGGGCACAAATGAACTTTTCGGCTGTAGTGTTAACTTCATGGATGTCCTTCGACAGACTCAATGCGTAGGATGATTGCTTAGGTTGGATGAATTAATACATTTGGTTAATGATACTTTATACAAGATAAACAGATGAGTTCTGCAAATTACGTTGATATTTCCTTAGATGAAATAATATTTATATTTACTTTTTAATTATATCGCCTGATGCCGTGTAAAACTCAAATCTTATTAAAATAGTATTTGTATTTTAACACTAACAGAGCAAATGTGTGTTTGAAACAAAATATGTGGCATTCCATATTTTACTTTTGCTGTGTAAAATATTTTTGTAAGATTCCTTGAACATATGAATAAGTGAACTATGTCTCTGTGTTGAAGAACGTACTTTGACCTATAATGGTTTTCTTTTACAAATTGTGACTTGGATGGAGAGTTGTCTCATTGGAACTCATACGACATCTTCTTATATCTATGGCAGACCTTTCTTGTTTTGAACTGAATGTGCTATTCCTATAAAACAAAATGACGACATATTGCATGCTCGATCTTTAATTTAAAATTTATTTTCTTCAATTAAATGGTTCAAAATTCTAAATGAAAGCTATTATTTGAAAAAGAGTACATATGTATAACACAAATGTGGCAGTTATTTTGTTGAAAAGAGGTAATGTAAGTATTTAACAATACAGGTAAATATAAAACACACTATTGAAATGACTTATATGTCATTCAATACCATATACATTTAAAAAAAATTAAATCGCACCCTATTTTCGTGGAAATCAGAAAATCTTTACCAATAAAGGTAACCGGTATATAAACCTTTTAACCGAAAAATTAGGAATCCCAAAATTGCCTTACATCATTCATTAAAGAGAAGATTTTAGAAGATCACTAATCCGTCTCTCTGGTATAAGGATAAAAAAGTCTCCCGCTCAAGCCGGTGCTAGGGGTCGTCTTAAACTTGCTTTTTTGCTTCCAGTTGAAGGCCTCTCTGTGACTTGAAGGAAAATCTTGCAAGGTTCTTTAATTTTTCTTTCAGATACACTAATCATGTCCTGTCACTTTCATCTGATTAATATCATTGAACTTTAGATTAAGAAAACTACCCACATTGGTTTCTATCTTCATCTTGTCGTCCTCGATATTGACAAAGATGGACGACTTCAAAATAGAATCAGTGACATACATGATGATTTAAATTTTTAAATTATCAGCTTACCACTTTTTAGCAGCTATGGTTGTTGCAAGAGTTTCTGGTGCATAAAGCTTGGTAATAACACGAATCATCGGATTACACGTATTACTGCACCCGCCGTGTATGGTATCTATACATCGGTAGAGCTTATTGGACGTCCGAGTGTTGCCAGTGTATTACTGCTGCAGTAAAATTGGAAACGTTAATGTTATAATCTTGGTGGATAACTCTAATATTCAGGTATCATTGGTGTCAACAGCCCAGCAGTTAGTAATTCGATATGAGCATAAAAATACCACGGATCTTGTTTGATTGAAGGTTCCTGTTATAACATTGTAGAAATTGTTTTAAATTTAGGAATATATCTCCTTCATGCAAAACTCTTATTCTATGGCAGGGTTTTCCCATTTTCAACCATACAACATCTTTTTGACACTAATTTAGGTTGTTTTTGTTTGACAAGCTCTTCAACGATATTAAAAGTTAAGATTTTTCCAAATATTTTTTCCTCCAGCAATACTTAATACATTTATCGTCGGAAATCGCCTCTAGAAGTTTGAATATCCCTTTGGTATCGTTCTCCTCTCTCTTGATGTAAGAGCTGAGGGGACAAAGGACAAAACGTAACGCAAAAACGTGATTTGAAATAACTAAGTTTTGTCTATTGTTTTACCATGTGTCGATACATTTTGTTTTTAACTAGTAATAGTAAAATGAATCGCAAAGTGTCATTTTACTTTAACCATTTATAGTAAAATGACACAATCCTAAATAACTAACACTAACATACCGCGACATTATACGAAAACAAGTGTAATTTGATGATTAGCTTTGTATTTAAAAAAACCATACATATTATTCATCACTACGGAAGTATTATCCTCGTCGATTTAAATTGTCGTTTTATGAAACGAATGTTTACCATACAATTATTTCATTTAATAAACCACAAAAGAATGATTGTTATGTTTGATCAAGTCTCAGCTTTAGATTTATCGTATACACAATATACGTGATTTAAACATTTCAACATAATAAAAATTGAAATCATAAAAATACCGAATAAACAAACTTGCCTAAGCTAAGTATTTTAATCACTGTAACTGTCTAAATTTGATGATTATTCATTACAATTGTAGACAAAAAAAAAAAAAAAAAACATTCTTGCAATTTTTCAAGTTTTTGCAGGTTTATAGTGTTTATCTTTTAAATAGCAACCATGCACATGCAATTCAAAGAAGTTAACGACACTTGCTATATTTTCTTTTATAAAACACGATACTTGAATATTATTTGTTTGCATATGTTTGTTACTGTATTCTTCAGGGTATGGCATCAAACGAACCACAGAATTTATTAGAATGGCAGCTGCATTGTGTTCTAAAAAGAGCAAACCTTCTTCAGTATTATGAGAGCTTCATCAAACATGGTAAATATATTGAATAAAACAGTTTATATATATATATATATAATAACTTTCTTTCAGTTACATATGCAGTCCACCACACAGCCCTCTATTTTTCGCTGTTAAGCAACACACTGAAAAAAAAAGTAAGCAAAAAGGGACCAGCGTGTAGTTTACATTTGGTTGGATAAATGGAATTTCAATATTCAAAATGCATTCAGTGTTATTTCATATCTTTTTTTTTTAATTTGATCATCTCTTTAAAGTTTATATTTTGTTTTAGATTTTCGAATAGTATTTCAAAGAGCATCACCGTAGAAAGGTTAATTACCATAAAAGCATCTGGTGCACTACAAGTTGTACCGTTTATTTTGTAATAATAAAAATGTCATCATTCAAAAACTTATAAGAAATACACGTATTTAACTGGGAAAATTAGAGCATGCTAAACCGACAAACGTCTATTAAATTTTGTTTTAGGTGAGTGCGATGTACTGCAGTTATCTAAAGCAGAAGATGGGAAATTTAAAGACGTCATGGAGAAGGTTGGAATGGCACAAACATCGATACATGTTCGTCAGTTCAAAAGCACGCTTCTTCAATGGGCGAAAGATCCAGGTAAACCATAAGTTTATGTATTTGCAATATTATGCATAAGTTAATTTTCCTAAAATAAAAACGGTGGTGCTTAATTGCTGAATGAAAATTGTGGAGCTGGAAAGAAACAATATATTCTGTTTTTGTTTTCCTTTTTATACCGATGTGTACATAAATTATCGTAATTATTCGTCTGTTTTTTTCCAATGTTTTATAAGTTATAATTAAGAAAACATACTTGGACAGAAATTGAGAGCAATCACATTTAACACTTTTGTGAAAAACAAACTTACACAAATAAAACAATCTCTCTACTGCCAATACATTGATTTGTCAAATATATATTAGTATGTCCTACAAATGGCTTCGGAAAGAGGTGTTATTACTATCAATTATCACCACACGTACACTCTCAGTTTACATCTCAGTGTTTGAATTAAAAACCACAGTTTCAACTTGGACAAAATGTTTCTGAAAGTATATTCATAAAACCTAAAACTAAAACTCATTGTAATTTAAAACTTTGAAAAGTAACATAAAGATGACACTCTGAATAATAAAAGTGATTCGTTTTACTCCTATGTAAATTGTTTTCGATTGTGTTTGTTTATAATTGTTCAGAACTTTCATTAATTTAACCTTGTCGGGATTTGGCTATAGAATATTTTTATCCGGGATAACGAACAGTACAAAGCAAATACGCTTTTGTGTAGTAAAATCAATTTAGAAGGTTATCTTTTACGTTCAATAAATATCCCAATATCAGACTACATCAATATTGTCAACATTTAAACTTAAGATTTATTTGCTAATCAAAGGGAGATAAATGAAAATTATTTTAAGAGAACCCTACTATTTTGGGAAGTTAAAGAACATAATACCATATATATTAAATGACGATATCATTATATATTTTTATAAATACTGTTGCTTCTGTTCAGCTGATAATAGCGCATAGAATAAAATCAAAATAGATACCAAGATTTTAATTTTGTACGCCAGACGCGCGATTCGTCTACAAAAGACTTGCTATAAAATATTTATTTTTTTATGCCCCCGCCGTAGCTGAGGGGACATTAAGTTTTACCCTTGTCCGTCTGTACGTACGTACGTACGTACATACGTACATACGTCCGTACGTCCCAAAATTGGTTTCCTTTCTCTAACTTGAATTTGCCTCAATCAAATGTTATGAAACTTATACACAATGGTTATTACTACAAAACACAGATCAGGTTTGAATTTTGGTGGCGTCACTTTAACGTTAACCGTTCTAGAGTTATGCCCTTTATAAATGGAAATGTTGCAAATTTTTTAGTTTCTGTTCCTTAACTTTATTTTGCCTCAACCAAATGTTATGAAACTTATACACAATACTCAAAATACAGATCAAGATTGAATTTGGGTAGCGTCACTTTTATCGTTATTGAGTTATGTCCCTTTATAATGTTTCAGGCGGGGGCATCATCTGTGTCCATGGGGACACATTCTCCATTTATTTTTCAATGAATTAATAAAAATCGTCATATCAATGGCCAATCATATAAACTGGAAATGTTTGTGCAAAATGATTTTCTGGATTTCTTTCATATGAAAATATATATTACTCTAAGTACTGAAAATGGACAATGTACTGATTAAACAGTATTTTTATGCTGTGTGTGTGGTTGTTTGGGGGAGGGTAAATTATTTTTCCAATCTGGTCACATAAACAAGTCTAAGAGTGTGTCTTAATACATAATTTATAGTTGTTTATTAAGTTACAGTTTGACAGCAGACAAGGATTGTAGTCAAATCCTGGACATAAAAAAAGATTTATTCTCAAAGCCACACATATTCAGTATTCAAAAAAAATGTATTATTGTTTATGTCAGAGACATTTGTGAAAAGATAAGAGCTTTTAATCATTGTCATTTATTCATGTCATGAATTGTGAAAAAATGAATTATTGTTCTTTGATTTAAAGAAATGTTAATTACGATGTGTGTACATGTACTGTACATTATCATGTGCCATTCTGCAAGGTACAAATGAAAATTACAAATACAGTTTTATACAAACTTTTCCTTATGTCATTAATTTTTAACTGATTTCCATAAAATGTTGACTATTGAAAACACAATTTCCCCAATATTCCTCTTAGCATTACGGAATACTTGTATTCAAAACTAAGGTTAAAAGCAAGCCTTAAAATTTCTGATTTTATTGATATCTTTTGTAAAGTATTTAGTTTGTCATATCAGAAATACTTTGAACCAATATTTGTAAATAATAACCTATGCTTGTTTTAAGTCAGTCTATCAATGGAAGTATTATATTGACTTTCATTTGACTTTCATTTGACTTCCATGGTCTATCTGAACCATGTTTGTTTGTTTGTCTACTTTTTATCAGGAGTAGGTTGTTCGTTTGATCTGGTACATTTTATTTATATTCCTGTGATCCTTTTATGTATCATTGCCGAATCATTTAGAAATTATTTACAAGATGCATCTGAAAAATCCTTAAATTATTTGCATAATTATTTTTCATGTTATACATGTTATAAATGATGAAAAATGGCCAAAAGATACCAGAGTTCCTAGAGTTCCTAAATTGTTTTTCCAAATGTATGTGGAATGTTCTATAAATTTGACATTGTATTTAACTGTACTAAAAACATGTATTTTTCAACACAAAAATTTAGCCTTAGGGAATTTACTATGATCTGATCAATTATGCAGTCATGAAACTTTTGTCTACTGTTTTCCTTTCATTGGGTGGGGGGGGAGATGAGTAAGGGGTCCCTGATTCCCCATTACTCCCTATTCCCTCCCCTTTACTTGCAGAAACATTTCTATCATATCCCTATTTTTTATTCCTCCTCTTCTCTGGGTTCCCTTCTCTTTTCTTCCCTGCTTCCAGCCCCTCATTCCTAGCTTCCCTTATTCCTGTCAAACCCCTCTTTTATGGTGGTATACACAACTTCTTTAAGCATCCAAAAGAATTTATATTACCATTTGCAGGTTTATATTTTCATTCTGTTTTAAAACTTTGCTAACGTGGGACGTCCTTTGACTGTGCAGGATGGACTATCATCCAAGTATAACTTGGAATATGAAGGATGAGAGTCATTCTAGTAATGGAGCCTGAGGCTGAAGAGGATGTAACTATAGCATTCATTTCCCGATGTGCAACGAGGCATCTCATTTAAAAGAGGTCAAAATCCTTGACCTATGGGTATGACCTAGCTATACCTTGGTATAAATACTGCGGCTATTACCTGTGCTTATCATGTTTCAAAGTTTGTTTGTGCAACTAAACAATTGGGATGGGCAAACAATACCGTGCAAACTGGGTGGGTAAATTGTTACATCCTCTTGAGCCTCAGGCTCCATTACTAGAATGACTCTCATCCTTTATATTCCAAGTCATACTTGGATGAGAGTCCATTCTACTAATTACGCTCCTCGGCTCTTCGAGGATGTAACTATAGCATATTCAAAGTGTTGGCACACACAAGACAGTTCCCTGAACAACAAATTAGAATTTGCTGAATAAGTCCAGAATGTACTGGAGACTAAGATAGTATTCATTCTAACTAATCTTTCTGTCTTAATAGTTAATATCATCTAAATATTAAGGTAAACAAACAATATTGATTACTCAGATAATATCTTGGTAGTCCAGGTACAAAAATAAATAGTTTCAAAAACATTTAAAGTAATTTTGAATAATAAAATATACAACAAAAATATCTATTTCTCTCAATATATTTTGTAGTCTGAATTTCACTATTTTCAAGAATAATAACTTATTCTATACATTCAAGACAAATTCTCTTAACTATATAAAGAGTATAACAAGTTTTGAATTTTCAAAATACGATTTGCCTGATACTTGCTTACAAACCATTAATTGTATATCTAAATATCTACTGATATATTATTCGGCAACACTTTTCTTAAATATTTGAAAGTGCTTAATTCTGTAGCCCTTCTTTTTGTACTTTTCTAACATGACACTCACTGTACTTCAAATGTGTATGAAAAAACAAGAATTTGAAGACAAATTCAAGAGACTGTAGTTTAAATAACGATGTAAACACAGTCAGATATAGATTTTCGTTAGCCTTCTGAAGCTTTCAAAATTATGTATAAGTGATTTATTTGATATTAATCCATGGTAAAATATCTAGTATTTTTACAAGCCAAAAACCGTCACTGTAAGTTCTACAAGTATTATCCCTTTCGCAGGACATTTGCAATTCTGTCTGTCTTTAAAATTGTAAGAACAGAAAAATTGATTAAAATCTTTAAAAATCTCAAGTAAGCAACGAAAGCTTCAAAAAGTGTTAATATTCATAACTTTTGCAATAAAAAAACTCCTCAGAGTCATATTAAAAAGTCATAATTAGACTATGACTGTCACACTAAGGTCACCTGTTAATAAAAGGTTGACTTATTTAAAACTGCATAGTAGATAATCAGCCTCTACTGTAGTTCTTATTCAGGACACTTTAAAAGAGGGACGAAAGATACCAGAGGGACAGTCAAACTCATAGATCGAAAACAAACTGACAACGCCATGGCCAAAAATAAAAAGACAAACAGACAAATAATAGTACAGATGACACAACATAGAAAACTAAAGACTAAGCAACACGAACTCCATCAAAAACTGGGGGTGATCTCAGGTGCTCCGGAAGGGTAAGCAGATCCTGCTCCACATGTGGCACCCGTCGTGTTGCTTATGTTATTACAAATCCGGTAAATAGTCTAATTCGGTAAGTAACATTCGTGAAAAGGGGAGGGTATTGTAGTTACGAGATAAGGAACATATCCGATATCATCTGTGAAACGGTTATTCCATAACGGTCAACCAACTCGTGATGGCGTCCGTAAAATTTACGAAGGGATGATTTCATCTTCACCATTTGGAACTCTAGGTTTAATAGCTTCCTTGTGAACAGCAATCCTCTATCAAGGAAATTATGATAGGAAACACAAGCCCGGGAATATCGTATCAATTGGGAGATATATACTCCGTATGCAGGCGCTGCTGGAATGTTGCTACATAGAATGGAAAGTTCACAATTGGGAAGCTGAAATCATCTCTTTTGTCGTAAAGTTTTGTTTTCAACCGACCCTCATTGTCAATTTCTAGATGTAAGTCAAGATATGAGGCAGACTTAACTGTATCTGTAGTATCCTTTATCTCTAGTTCGATGGGATAGATTCGTTCAACATAGTCACCAAATTTTGTATTATTTAGTGAGAGAACATCATCTATATAGCGGAACGTAGAATTAAAGGATATTGCTAACTTCTTATCTTTCTTCCTAAGAAGTTCCTGTATGAAGTCAGCCTCATAATAATAAAGAAACAAGTCGGCAAGAAGAGGAGCACAATTGGTTCCCATTGGAATTCCGACAGTCTGTTGAAAAACACGTCCTCCAAACGTAACAAATATGTTGTCAATCAAGAAATATTAAGTGACTATATATACAAATTTCTTCTTATCCATTTGTTTCTGGAATATACCAACTACAATAAAGTATTTGATGCCTGGTTCAGTTATTTAACATTCAATGTTTTTGATGACAATGAGTATGTACTATGTGTATAATATATATCAAACAGTATTGATAAGAAATTACGATTAATATAAATTGAATCTTAAAGTCCAACACTTCATACAGACTAGGTCTACATATACATGTGTACTATTCTAAAGTAATCATCTTAAAAATATTATCGTTATAATATTTTATTAAGTATATACCAACTATACAAACAACCAGTGTAGCTATTTAATATCTTATGTTATACGAATTAACATAGATCAATATTTCCAGAAAGAAAACTTGATCCAGCGTGTTTTAAAATCCTAAGATTTTATTAATATTGATCTGATAATCTGATAACTTTCTTTAAAAAGAACTGGAGAAGGGTTACAAAGTTTATACTTCATTGTAAACTGTAACATTTGAAAATGAAAACTGAAAAGAATAATCCAGTGTACATGTACATGTACAGATCTAGGTGGTAAGCAAAATATAAGTTTTCAATTTGTTTTGCAAATTCTAATGCTTAGAATACTTTTCAAAGTTGTGTTTCTCGATGGAGCCTAAAATATATAAATATATATATATATATATATATCTAAATTTAACGATACTAATATAAGATGGTATTATACGAAGATGTTGATTAAATCGTGTTGACAAATATTTCGGCTTAACAAATAGTTCTTCAGTGTCAATGAGTTTAACAATACTGATTGTAGATCAATATTTCAGATTATCAGATCAATATTAATAAAATCTTAGGATTTTAAAACACGCTGGATCAAGTTTTTTCTGAAATATTGACCTACAATCAGTATTGTTAAACTCATTGACACTGAAGAAGGCTATTTGTTAAGCCGAAATATTTGTCAACACGATTTAATAACAACATCTTCGTATAATACCATCTTATATTAGTATCGTTGTGCAAAGACTTATATATATATATATATATATAAAATATAAATGTCTAAGAATATAACTTAAACACGCTAATTAATACATTAAAAAGTTCAATTAGATTTTAAATAGAAATACGCAATATTTCGCTAAACAAATTAGCTTCATCAGGCGTGTGCATCTCTCAAGGTGAAATCGGATGCATGACAAAAAAATATTTTTGTAGCTCAAACTACACAGAATTTTAGTAAAAGTTTAACATATTAATTGATGTTCTATAAAAAAAATATGTTTGTAGCTACAACTACATAAAGTTGGAGTAAAAGTTTAACATATTTATTGATGTTCGATAAATTGTATGAATTTCTATAAATTAATTTGTATGATTTCAAGATTGTTATTTAGATCTGTTTTTAAATCTTTTTTCGTCTCTCTCATTGAGTCCATCAGGTTCAAGAGTTCGTAACTGGTGCATCCAAAATCCCTCTCTTTTTTGTCTTCCTTGTGTATCCCAATTTTGGTTTTTCTCAATGATTTGAAATGTGACGTTTTCAAAATCATGCCCTGCTCTTAAAAGATGTCTTGTGATTGGGCAGTTTCTTTCTTTTGTATAAAATGACCGATGGTTATTTAGTCGGATGTTAAATGATGTTTCTGTTTCACCAACATATTGCAACTTGCAAGTTCCACACGTTAGAACATAAATACAATTTTGCGTTTTGCAATTTGATGTTATAAATATGTATTTTTCTTTGTGACTGTGCTGACGAATTGGGTTTCGATGTTAGCGACTTTGCAGCACTTACAATTGCCCCTTCCGCATGGTTTATAACCTCCTATTGTCGATATCTCCTGTTTAAATAATTTGGATGTTACTAGAATATCTTTGAGGTTTTTTGAATGTTGATTGTTGCTATTTTTAGACATTATATATATATATATATATATATATATATATATATATATGAATATGTCAATTCTTATAAACTGATGATACAAAAGCATCAATATAGCAATTCTATTTCAAGTTCATGGAGTCTAGAAGGATCACCATTTTCTTTTTATATGGATTTCAATAAAACAGATGCATAGATGCAATATAATCATTTGATAATCATTATAGAAACTAAATAAATTCTACATAATTTCCTGTAATACTACTTTCTTCCGTATTTGTTATCTGACATGAAAAAACGTGTAGGAGATTAGTCCCCTAAACTCTTTTAGACAATTGTTTACAGAGATATGAATTAGCCTAAAACAAGGCAACAATAAGTCACATAAAGATTAGTGATGCACATATCCAATGTACATTAAAATATTCCTTTTTAAAAAAGGAAAATATGTCAGATAGTTCATGTCCAACATCAAAGCAAAATTTGCATGTTGAGAAAAAGATTTTCTTGTATTGTATATTACTTTAACATTCATTGCTGCTATCATGTGCAATTTAATAGATATATAATTAAATTTTTATAACTTATCATATCTAGTATCATTACTGAGATTGTAAAGCACAATTTGTCTGATCAAAATAAGCAAATTTATACGTTTATACAATATTTTCTGCAAGTCAAAATAGGGACTTATGGAAATCTTCCTTTCTTGGCAGAATCTAATTAATTCTTATAGTTGTATCTCAAACAATATTTCATAGTAAAAAGTTGTTCACCTTTACTGATACCTTGTAGACAACAAGATCAAGATCTACAATTGTGTTCTGATTAATGAGAACAATAACTGTGAACTATTTCTTCAGAAAAAAAGTAACTGTTTATCTATTCTAAGACTTTGTTTGTTATATTCATAATTAATGTTATAACAATGCCAAGATATAAGACTGAACAACTCTATAGTCTTATTTTCAACTATATGAAGATATATTTTCAAACGATATGGTAATAAATGTACATGGATGTATCATTTTACAAGTGTCAAATAATTTTATTCATAATCTGAAATCTACATTGATAAATTTCGAGGCAATGACAAAACCATCCAATGGAAATTATTGTTATTTCCTTCCACACTATGCATGTTATGTCAAACATCATAAAAATTATCCTTGAAAAAGGAATTTACATCTGACCAATGCATGTCAGTCATATAAATTGTTCAGAAGATTCTTTGATCTTTCGTATTTAATATTTGATATCAACTAGTATATTTTGATATAATGGCATCATACTTCTCACATTTTACAACATTATTATCATATTGTTCTTATTCTTTTTCAATAGCAAAGAACTTAACTTAATAGTGAGCAGTGCTCCTCTGCTTTATTTGTTGACAAGATAAATATATAAAATCTTGCAGGATATTGTTTGTTTATCTAAATCATAGTCAAGACATGAGATTAACTTCATGTACAGAAATATACAACAAAAGTTTGCATTTTTAAAAACTGCACTGTTGCAGAATTTTTCAAACAATAATAATTGTTTTACAATTATTTTTCACAATTCATGTTTCTACCTAAGCAACTGTTCGTTAGTGGCATGTTAACTGAATAAGAACTATTCATTACCTGCTTAAAGGCAGACTCTAAATGTCTACACGAACAAATGTTGTCTCTCAATTTATATCAACTACCTATTTCTGGTAATGTTTGACGTGATATTTTTCCACTGGCCTCTCAATATACAGATACTAAATATCAATCACATAATATATATTATTTCTGTAAATGTTTCTCCTGTAACACAGTTTTATTTTATTACCTCACTAAGAGCATATTGTGAAGCCTTAAATGGTTTTGTGTATTACAGATATGCATATACATATTCTGTAAATATTCTTGATAGTTTCACCAATATTGTATGTTCATTCAGAACTGTTGTCACATTTGTGACACACCAAGGACCTATAATAGTCTCTGGGCTAATTAATTGCTTTAGACAAATAAGCTTTGAAAATTAGCTATTTGAACATAATTTGACATATCTTTAGCAAAAGTTTTCGGATACCTTAGATTGGAAGTGGCACACAATGCCTTCCGTATTATCACTAACTTTGTCTATTTATAGTAACACACATACAGGTGTATATTGACAAGTAGGCTAGCATATTCACTACATTACAGTTTCTTATACTGGAATAAGAAATGTATTTTAATCACAACATCTTGTGATAATAAAATCTCAATTGTATTTGCTATATTTCTTATAAATTGTACATCACTACGTAGGTACATTATGGCAAGAATATACGAGTACACCGTCATACATTTTGTACTTACTTTGAAAATCAAGAAAGATATTCTACTCATATACTTCTGTATAGAGATTCATTCGTGTTAAAATAACTACGATAAAATATTAATTTATGTAGACGAAAAGATGTTAAAATTTATTAAAAAGTGAACACGTTCGGTCCACCATTGATTAAGTGATATAAAGCACCTGTGTGTTTCACACTACAGTACACGTGTATTTTTATAACAACGTTTAGAAAATAGGACAACGATAAAATACGTTATATTTTACGAACTTAGATATTAAGTTCTCAAAATATTTAATGTTTATAAAACATTTTTTACTGGAACAACGTTCTCAGTTTTACAAAATCTTAAAATTCTGGACGTCGTCACAGAAAAGATTTCAGCGTGTTAGGCACCTCGCTGCTCGGAAAATATATATGATTGGCACAGGTAATAGCCGCAGTATTTATACCAGGTATAGCTACGTCATACCCATAGGTCAAGGATTTTGACCTCTTTTAAATGAGATGCCTCGTTGTACATTGGGAAATGAATGCTATAGTTACATCCTCGAAGAGCCGAGGAGCGTAATTAGTAGAATGTATAAATATGCAGCCACATCATTGGAATGGGTACTTGAAATCTGATACTATGTATAGGTGCTACCGTGCTCCTTGTACAATAAAGAACTATTATAACGATCCTCTAAAGGGTTGTGAGGTAGCCTGTTGCAAGGCAAAATTTCTGCCCCCATCCAACATATCCTAATTTTCCATGAGCAGTATAAATTTCACCCCCTTTATCCTGGTCGACCTACCATTGCAGTACATACCTATTGTATTAAGCTAGTTTATGCATGAATATTTGTGACTTGACATTACGCAAGCAACAATTAATCAACCAAGATGACCTTAAAGTCCGTGTTATTGGTGCTGTGATATAAATGGATATGAAATATCTTAATATTCACTTTTTGTAAGTTTGATACTGTAATTTCAAGTTTCTTAAAAGACGCAGTATTTACATTGCAGTTAAATATAAAAGCATGTCGTGCAGCATCAATGTTCATCATACATAAATTTCATGCTGTTTAAATTTAGCCAATTTTCCTGCTAAAAAGGCTATATTTGTATTGAAGACTATTGTTCATGTTATGTAACACTTTCGGTTAGGTTAGTTGGACGGACTCCAAAGAAAACGATACTTTATATGCATAATTGAATACATCACTAAAATGAATAGGAAAGAATACAAAAGGGAAATTTAAGTACTTTTTATAATATTCTTTGTCGAAATCAAATCAGTTAATGTACTCTTTCATGGGACATTTTTGGGGGATTGTTAAGATGTGTTGATCACCAGCAAAAGTGAAACTAAACAAGATCACTAAACTTTGATTAAACTTTACATGCTTTTCGATAAATATAAAAATAAGGAGATGGTATGATTGCCAATGATACAACCATCCACCAAGGGTCGAAGTGATATGGATGTAACCAACTTTAGGTCCTCATACTGCCATCAACAATGAACAAAGTACATACAGTATAGTCAGCTATAATAAGCCCTGATATGACCAAATGTGAAACAATTCAAACTAGAAAACAAATGGCCTGGATTCTTGAAATTGATGTGTCTGCTCTGTCTTCTAATTTATACAGATGATTTCCACAGAAGAACTTTTAACCTTTTAACTTTGTTAATGTAATACTATAGCTTGGAAGATCTGACTTTTCTCATGGTTCTTTTTGGTTTTATCTCATATTCAGATATATTGTTTCAGTCATGTGTATGCATTTATCATCATCCCAAAGGAATTTCCTGTTATATTTTCACAATTTCCACCCCTTCAATTTCTTTGTGTTAAACAGTTTGGTTTTGAATGAAATATTTTTTTGTTAAAGATTACTTTTGTCCTTTTTTAGATCATATTTCTTTAAATTAACACATTACCTTATGTTTATAAAGATATTATTACGATCAGAGAAGGTTCAAGGTTTTTTTTTTTGGAAAAATGATAATATGATAAATATTGTTTGATTTAGTATGGGTAAAGGTAAATCAAAACAAACAACATGGGACCAACAAGACAGTTTATTGATATTTTTATACAATAAACTTTTAGTACAGAGTTCTTCATTTGACATATCAGATTATTTTCAGAAGGATGTAGGAGTATGTACTTCCCTGTATAGATTATTGTCAAATATATTTTGTGGCTGTAACATTTCACTACTCTAAACTTAGGTATGAGATTTAAGACTAATTGGATTTTGATGATACTTCTAAAAAAAAATATGCCTATGACTCTCTGATATTTTTCACAAATATTGAAGCATGAAAATAGTGTATTGGTAGTAGCTCTTACTGTAGAATGTATATGATTATGGATTATTCGTATCATTATTCTTCTCATGGCGAATTATTTATGTCCTTATGTCCAAGGTGACTGGTCATCAGCCAATTGCATACATTACCATGAAGTTATCCCTTGCATTTCTGTATCAATTTACTGTTCTCTGCTTTATTATTTCCAATAGTGTATTATTATATGCTACTAGTATAACCTTTTGAATAAGACAACATCTTTATGATCAAACTCACACATTGACTTCTGTCTCTTTTGCTGCTTTCTTTGATATGTTTAACCAAAAGGAAACTGTTCAGTTCATATCTGGATCAGTAGTTTATATAGTAAGCCATATTAAACTCTAGTGTGTAACTCTTCAAGTTGTCATTTTAAGTTTGTCTCGGAATGTAATGTTGTGCGTGCAATTGTGTGATTTTTTTTAACATTATTCGGTTGTTTGTTTGGCTAGAGAACATGTTATCATTGTCTAATGATAGAACATGTTCATCCTGTTGTTGTAGGATGACTGGTAGCTATGGCATGTTGTGTTGGTATCTACATATGTAGGTGACAGGATACAGTGTGAACATTACCTGTTAGGTTATCATACACTCTGTAACTAAATACTTGGGAGGATTTCACAGCTTGAATTGGTAACAGTGGTAAGGTCACAAAGACGTAGATCTAGTTACAATGTAACTCATTCAAGACTTTAACTATTTTCATCAGTTTCGAAGCTATAAGTCTCACAATATGGTCCAATGGAATAATTTGTGCATCCATCAGTTATTGTAACAGAGTACTTGCTTTGCTATTGGTAATTACATGAACAATTTCAAATTGAAAGGTCAAATGTCAAAAGTATGATAGGATCATCTGATCAGTGTGGTATGCAACATAAGATTTTCTAGGTAAAGTTATCAATTCTCTTTTGAATTGTTTCATGTTTTGTCATGCCAGTGCCTTTGTATAGCTTTTTATGCAGTGTGGATTTTGCTCGGGATTTTGCTCATTGTTGTAGGCTGCACTGTGATCTGCAGTTATTTATGTCCTCGTCCTTTGATCTCTGTTGAATAGTTATCTGATTGGCAAACATACCACATCTCCTTATTTTTGAAATAAACCAGGCCAGCTGAAAATTAAATTTCAATCTGACATCATTTTTCAATTATAGTTTTCTAATTTCATTCATACTTTATTTATACCCTGTTATTAGACTGTCATGTAATGGGACAGTGACTACGTAGTATCAATCATACATGTGTAAGTTAAGGTGTTCATTAGGTATACTTCTGTCATATATAACAGATATACCAAAGCTTGGGAACTAGGGAGTAGATTGGTCTTTAATTAAAGGTTACGAAACACAAATCACTCATTCGTTACAATGTCCATTAAATTTAGGGGAAGGCACTCAAGCGCGAAGAAGCAAGCCATTTGGCCCTCTAAGACTATTAGAAAACACATAGACTGTACTGAGTAGAAGTAATTCCTTCATATTCAAATTCTTTATTAACTTTACATGTCAAATACAGTGTATACATATGGCATATATTCTTAATCTGCTAAAACTTATCCTAACTAAAACAATGCTTAGGGTATGACTTGCATCTTGGGGATGATAAATTAAAATGAAAAAAAATAAACTATAACATTTCAGCGGTCTTGAATAAGTGTAAGGGAATAAATGGACATGAATAATTGTTTTATGTAAAGTTTACAGGTATGTAAAATAGCATAACCTGATGGAACATATGATTAGTCAGATTTATAGATAAATGACAATTAAATCGGTACATGTATAAGGGTTAATTGACTGTAAAATAAATTAACATTTAATATTCAATCTAAGCATTGACATATGTTCTATGAATATATATTATTTAGGTTTTAGTGTGTAATTTTCTTCTCTGATTCATAAAGGTTAACATTTTTATATATGTCTATGTAATTGTTCCATTGTCAAGGAACATTGTTTGTGTATTTTTTTTTTTTAACATTTCTTAATAACTTTTCTGTCAATTTTAAATGTAAAATATATGCTTTGCGGTTTTTTTTTAACTCCTGATTGGCATTTAGACATCGTTTAAGTGTAAACTCTTTCCCAGAAATCTTAAGAGCCGGGCATGACAACTTAAGTTTTGATGCTTATGCTAAGATGTTTGTATAAAATCTAATGATATATATGATAAGTTAATGATAGATTAAGTGACCAGGACATAGAAGACAGATCAAGGAAATGATTTAAATGTTCTTATTCAAACTCTAATGAACGTTTGGCAAGGTCAGTTATTATCAAACTTTTGTTGTTACTTTGCATTTGTCAACCATTTTTGATTTTTCACGTAAATTTGATGCGTTTTTGGTGCTGCTCAATTTTAAAGAAATAATTGTATTTTGTATATGTTAATCTGAACCATAATATCTACTTTACATTGTTGATTTGTTTTAACTGTTTCTTCATGTGCAGAATACATGTATGAAAAATCCATTATAAGGAAGTTTACTTTTGTACTAGAAAATTATTATCTTGTCTTCAATATCATGAAAATGAAATTTATAACCATAGCTCAAGAAGCATTGCATGAATTAAATAAAAAAAGCAACGAAAAGATTTTAAGAAGGTAATTTCTGATGTTCATGATGTTGACGAACTTTGACCGTCTTTTGTTTTTGTTAAAATATCAGTTTGTAGAGATGAATTCAAACTGGAATTTTGGTAAAACATTTTAGCAATTGACCTGTGAGATTATGTTATTTTTCTGATGTGTATTACAAAAGGTAAAGCCTTTAGGATAAGCACAGTAATAACCTGCTGAAATTTTGTCTGTACAAGAAGATTTATTACAAGTTGTTTATTACATATACTTATCTTATGTTTGTTTAATGTTAAAAGTTAGTACACAATATTGACCTGTGAGATTATGTTATTCAACGATTTTCTGATGTGAAAGTACATCACGTTTTCTCCATTCAATTTGTCATCATTTAATATTAAGACATATTTAAAAATCTGCAAGCTAACAAGAAACTAATGACATCTAATGTCTGTGTCATATTCCTTGAAAAGTCCTTATCACAGAAATTTCAATACTAACTATAAACAGAAGTAGTACAAATTCTCAAATTATTAAGGGGCTTTGGTCGATGAGTAGTCTAAATAGTTTAACTACTTTACCACTAGCCTGTCAACACTGAGGAAGTGAGTTTGAACAGTGCATGTGGCAGTTGCCAATCTTAATTGCGTATGATTGCCAATTTTACTGCAGAAGGTCAGTAGTTCTTTCCAGGGCACTCCGACTTCCTCCACCAAGAAACTGGTGCTAAACAATAAAAAGTCTATCAAAATTAAATATCAAATATTAATCCAAAATGAAACAAACAATTTTCAAACAAGAGTTTTAATTCTTAGCATATATATGCATTTGGTTGCTTTGTTGTCTTGTGTTTCCATTGTAAGTTATACAACCCAGTCTCAGCATCCTCACAAATGATGTTTGTACAGACAGCAATGCACTCTAGAATGGTGCATCTATAGTGCAAAACATATTCTGGCTCAGACAATTTTGAGTGTTTGTGCATCATCATTTCATGTACTAGATACAAAAAGATGAATGTAGATTTACTCCCTTCATCATGATAATTACACCATTGTCTTGGATTTTAAAGTACTAAAAAACATATTAATGAGAAAGTGATTGTTTCATTACACTATAATTTTAGGTGATTCTAGTAATTTCCTAAAATAATACACCATCATAACACATCTAGACTTAAAAATGAACATGAACATATATTTTAATTTTTTGCAAAGCCCCTTAGTAGGGCATTTGCATAAATTGTTTTATACCTAACTAATTTATACCTTAAAATACGTTTTATGTCCTTCTTAAACATTTTGTTTTAACTAATTCCAACAGTTATCTTTGGATTGAACTGAAAATTTAAGCTTACAATTAGCACAAATCTCCTTAGGATTTAAACAAGTTTTTATGCCCCGCAGTAGCGGAAGGGCATTAAGTTTTACCCTTGTCCGTCCGTCCGTACGTCCCACAATTGGTTACCGTTCTCTTACTTTAGTTTGCTTTAACCAAATGTTATGAAACTTATACAAAATGCTTATTACCACAAAACACAGGTCAAGTTTAAATTTTGGTGGCGTCACTTTTACAGTTCAAGAGTAATGCCCTTTTACAAAAGGAAAAATTGCTGTTCTAAAAATATAAATGTGTCATTTTTAAAATCTTCTTTGAAGGTTAGAGTAATCTTTCTTTGTCCAGAATGTAAGTTGAATCAACTACAACCAATGCTTTATACAATGCAATATTCAATTTTACTTCCCACTGATAAATTAAGGCAATCTTTACCATTCAGTGCTTACAAGCACTTTGATTACCATTCTAGGGTTATGCCCCTTTACAAATGGAAAAATTGCTGATTTTTTTCGTTTCCGTTCTCTAACTTAAATTTGTCTCAACTAAATTTAATGAAATGTATAGATAATGCTTATTACCACTAAACTCAGTTTAAGTTAAAATTTTGGCAGCTTCTCATTTTTGTAGTTCTTGAGTTATGTCCCTTTATAACGTTATATGCTAGCGGGGGCATCATCTGTGTCCCTATGGATACATTCCCCATTTATTTTCTGTTATCATAATCTTTATTGATGTTATTGATGATACTGTTATTTTTGTTTCCACTCCCATAAGCGTGGTTTACATCTATGAATCAATTGTTTTCTCAGTTGGTGGTAATAATGATAGTAAAACTGGATAATATGATTAAAGTATTAAAAACTATTTAAACGTTAAAGGTGAAATACCAAGTTTTTGAAAGTGGCGATTGGTGTAATATTCCAAACAGAATGTAATCAAATTCATAATAAAAGACAAAAAAACTTAACTTATTGGGACACCTGATAATGTTAAGCCGGGAAGACACATATATATTACCTTTTTCGTCTTGTGTTGGTCTCGGTCGCGTCATCGTGGTCGTTCAGTCACACTTAGTTAATCCACAACTACTCGAAAAAAAAAAAACTTTACTGGATTCAAACACATCCTTAACTAGTTTTATTTTTCATCTAGAATTTAGTTAGGAATACCCGTGTAGAAAGTGGTGGATTAAACCTGGTTGTATGGCTAGCTAAACCTCTAACTTGTATGACAATCGCATAAAATTCCAAAACGTCAGCACCTTCAAACTAAAGACCATCAAGTATTATTTAAGTTTACATTGAATATTTATATATATTTTTTTGTACTTTCCGATGACCTTTTTGAGAAAAAGGATGAGTAGTAAATTGACAAAGCCCTGGCTCATTATTTTTTAGCTCACCTGGCCTAAAGGGTCAAGTGAGCTTTTCTCATCACTTTGCGTCCGTCGTCCGTCGTCGTCGTCCGGCGTCGTCGTCCGGCGTCGTCTGTTAACTTTTACAAAAATCTTCTCCTCTGAAACTACTAAGACAAATGTAACCAAACTTGTCCACAATCATCATAAGAGTATCTAGTTTAAAAAATGTTTTCGATGACCCTGCCCGTGAACCATGATGGCAGACATGGCTAAAAATAGAACATAGGGTAAAATGCAGTTTTTGGTTTATATCTCTGAAACTGAAGCATTTAGACCAAATCTGACTGGTGGCAAAAATGTTCATCAGATTTAGATATATATGCCCTGAAAATTTCAAACAATTCCGACAACCAGTTGCTAGGTTGCTGCCCCTGAGTTAGTAATTTTACGGAAATTTTGCTGTTTTTTGCTATTATCTTAGATATAATACTATAAATTATGATTTTAACCTTATTTTACATGATTTCCAAAGCATCCGAAAATACAGGTGAGCGATACAGGCTCTTTAGAGTCTCTTGTTTGCTCAGATACAGATGACGTTTTAGAAATTTGAGTAGCAGCTACAACTTTTGAATATCGAATGAGTAGAAATTATTTCCTCAAAACGCGGGAGAAAATTGGAAAATGCTGCTAAGGAGAGGAAAATCTATAATTCCAAAACTGAAATCGTCTCGATTGTCATAGATTCTGGTGCTGAGATGATCGTTGCAGTAAAACTCGAAATATATATCTATTATTGAGGCATACGTAGCTGTATATGTGTTTTTTTCATCTCTATTTTTATTCGGATATATTTATAGGACCCAATAAGTGAATTGATATTATGCTGTAAAGCTCTATGGGTTACTTTCATATTGTATAATGCGCTGACAAAAATACTGTACGGTAATCAGAAAATTAAGATTTGTTAATGGAACGAAAATCATGAATATAACTGTATCGTGTGTATGTAAATTAAATGATTGAGCTTCTCTGAAAAAGTGTCTGTAGTAACTCTGACTCATATGAAAATAAGAAAACAATCGGCAAGGAGAGGTGCACAGTTGTTCCCAGAGGAATGCTGACAATCGGTTGGCAATTCCACCTTCAAAGTCAGCAAATATGTTGTAAATGAGGAACTCTGCCTTACTGATTACTTGTTCTTCGGTGTAACATGTTTCACTCTCGGTTTGAATTTTAACAGAATATGCCGAATTGTATGCCAAAACAATATATTTATAGCGTATGGTACCTTTCTGTATGGAGTCCTTGGAGAAAAGCATTGTACATTATTACTTTTAAACATACGTTTATATTTTTCATGTGGCGTCTGTTGTAAAGGATATAGACAGTTTTGATAAAGAATGACAAAGATATAAAGTTCTTTTTAGTTAGTATGGTTGATGCCACTACACGAGTAAATAGTATCACAGTATTTCTTTTATTCCTCTTTAACTATGGACCAATCTGATACAACATTCCGTGGTAGATATACAGATGAGCCGTCAATGTACCGTCGTATACATAGATTTTTGGTGAAGTTAAGGCTTCTAATACAAACAAGGTCAGTCATCAGAATTGTTGCTCAACAGAATTTCAATTAGACCACGAAGGACTTATAATTTGTCAAGATCACATCTTTATAAAATATTGTTTTTGTAAATTGGATTACCCTAGCGTTCATTTATTTCTAATTGGAACAATATCGTTTGAAGTTTTTTCGTGTTGGATTGAGTTATACAATGTGAAAAAAAAACTGTGAATAGAAGGTATTTAAATTGAAAACATAAAGTTATTGCACTTGGACTTAAAGAATTAAAGATCGACAATTGTTGTTGTTATGTACATAATAATATAGGAAAAATAACAACCCCTGGAAAAAAGGCAGTCTGCAATTAATTTGGATTCTGAAGGTGCAACGTTACAGAAATAAAAAAGATTACATTTTTTATAGTGAAACCATTGATGGGTGTTTGCAGCATCATAACAAATCCATGAATGACGCTTTTTTGCTCAGAATGCAATTTATTCAGCTTATTGCTTTGCCAATGCTTTTGTATTGTCATTATTGAAAGCAAATGTAATATGACATGTTACAACACTAGTGGTTGAATAACGCTTGCCGTAATTGCACGGGGGACAGTTTGAGACATTTGCAACAACTTCGCAAGATACAATAAATATATCCCTAATATTTCAGATGTTTTATATTGAACAGTTTACAACATATAATAGCTAGGCTTTAGAAAAGGAATAACTGTACTGTATTTACAGATTTGTAGTCGTACAACGCGAATTTGATTGTGGCAATACTTCAAGTACAGTACTGGTATTCCGTAACTAAATATAAATAAAAAAACATGTAATACTTGCCTATGTCGGTGTTTTCCTTTTTAGGGTCATAACTTCTTACGCCCCTCTCCTTTCCTTTTAGAAAATTGTCAAAGCAAGGTTACTATTACACTGAATGAATCAAGATATTTTAGTTATACATCCTCTTAAATGACATTTGCGTCCATAAATGGTAAAGCATGTTTACTGTACCACGGGTCGTTTGTCTTATTGTAAAAGGATAAGACAATTGTTTATATCGCTTTAAAAGGACAATAGCTGTAAAATTCATGACCACTGATTTTACTCAAATTCTCATATTTGATTTATAATATGCTATAACGTATACCAAAATTATTATATGTCTAAAAATAAACAAGTTACGATGCATAGACTCGATGATATGTATCAGTTTTCGTGTGTATTCTTGTCTAGACGCCATCTAGTTAACCAACGAGATGACCCCAGCAGACTGTTGACGGTCATATAACCCGATTTAGGCATAAACATAGTTATAAATAGATAGCAATCACGTGCAATTGGATTTTTCAAAGTCTGTTTGATTTCATATTATAAGTTAAACAAATATGTTAATCATCGTAGTTACTTGTATAAGTAAGATTTTTTGCGAATCGAATCAGTCAACCAAATGGCTTACCCTTGTTTCACTTTTAATGTTGACTTTAATAGCTGAACTCTCCTAGTTTATGCTTTATCCCTCTCTAGCTAAGTGGTGAAGATTGAAGAACACATGAATACGGATTCAAAAAGGTCAAATTATTCACATGCAAGTGAATAATTCGTCATTGATGTTTCTTAGCTTATTTTGACAGACAAAATTTAACCAAACTGGCTGCTAAAAGTGAAGTATTATTTCACTATTTCATTTTCATTAATGATTGAACCAAAAAAAAATCATATTTTTTTTTTATATCTCGTAGCTAATGACCCTTAAAGGCAGTTATAATTGAATTAACACTTGGTAAACTCCCTGCACAAATATGAATTTGCTTAGTGAACCATGAATTATTATCTTATAGCTATTTTATATCAAGAAACAAACTAATTTTGCGGTGAAGTCTGTATTAATTTTAATACCCAATCCATATCCTATTTACAAGTATTTTAGCTTTCAAAGGGCTTGCAAAAAGGCATATTTATCGTTTTAACATAGCGTCGCTTATGTTTCAATTTGACATTTTAATTTGTATTGTCAGGAAAGGATAAGCATGTGCCTGGCTACATCAAGAAATCTGATGATTCTACAACGTCTCCAGCGCAAGGAAGCTTGAAGCCTGATACAATGTCCTTTTCAATGACTGGGAAGTCTTCCGAGGTACCACAGTTGAAAACATCCATACAAGAGATCAAGACAAAAGAAAAAGAAGAACTTACAAATTATGTAAGGCTTATTTTTTTTTTTTAATTTATAAAATAGCAAAAGTTCAATTTTAAATCGTATCAAAATATAAACGGATAATGTATTGCCGAAGAAAATGCTTATCGGCAATACAAGCGTTTTTTAAAATCTTTTATTTGTTTTCAGGAGTCAGGATTTACAGTACTCTGAAACTCAACACCTTACTATAGTTTTTGGGGTAAACATTGAAAAATATGTAGAAGACTATCCATTTTGTTTTTCTAATTCGTATTTATCATATAAGAATAAAGTTACTGAAAAATGGCTAATCACGCTCACAATTGTACTAACTTTTAACACACAGTCATTTAAATCTTACCTATAGTATGCATGCATGTATATGCATAAGGTTAAATACATATATCAACTGTTTACTGCAGTATAATTTAAAATTTAAATGATAATAAGTCACGAAAATATTTTATGTAGTTTGGTCCAGAATCGTCCATAAGCATTTGCTCTTTTATTTTTGTACGCAATATAATTGTTTGTAGATAAGTATTATTTTATTCTGAATTTTAGTACTAGGAATTTTTTTGTCAAGTTAAATCTGAAGATTTTATACAATGTTCATGAAGGTAATATTCCTCTGCATTGCCCCAATGTGCTCTATCTGTATAAGCTAACTGTATCACTTGAACAATTCAATAGGCCATAGTGTGTGACCGTACATGTTTAAGATTTTTTAGGTGTAATACCACCAAATCATAGTACATCACATCAGGTTGCATACGAAAACAAAATATTCCCTTGAATTTGAGAGTTGTAGGAAATTTATCCTACATTTCATTGCAGTAAAAAAAATCTGTGTCAAAGACATATATCTTGGGTGTTTCAAAGCACCATTATTTTTTTATTTGGTGTTTCTATAGAATATTTTGGAAACTTGAGGTTTTTCTTTGGCTTTCGAACTTTTTTCATCTGAGCGTCACTGATTAGTCTTTGTAGACGAAACGCGCATCTGGTGTATAAGTTTATAAACCTGGTACCTTTTGATAGCTATTATTTGTGTGTTTCTCTGTTCTATATGTTCTCCCATTTATTTGTATTGTAGTCCTGTCATGTAATGTTGTCATTTTAATGTTATATTTTACATTGCCATAAAAGCGGGAGGTTTGGCTAGCCACAAAACCATGTTTAACCCACCATTTTTTTTCTTAAAATGTCGTGTACCTAGTCAGGAAAATAGCCATTATTATATTATAGTTCATGTCTGTGTGTGTTACATTTTAGTGTTGTGTTTCTGTTGTGTCGTAGTTCTCCTCTTATATTTGATGTGTTTCCCTCAGTTTTAGTTTGTAACCCGGATTTGTTTTTTTCTCAAACGATTTATGAATTTCGAACAGCGGTATACTACTGTTGCCTTTATTTACATGGTTACTAAAGCTTGAACACAGGAAGAAAAAGGGTGAAAATTTGATTGGTTAACTTCCAGTGATGGTTATTTTCTTATATGCAATGAAACATTATGTGAATTTTTTTCTATAGAACTGGACAGGATAAAACTTTACTCATGCAAAGTATTTCTTTATTTGAAACAAAGATAAATTCTGCACATTTTTTTAAAGTGCAAATTTAACAAAGACTTATAGGGGGAAATCAATGGTGGTATTACACCTAATATGGGAAACTGCACATTCACCTTTGACCTTGTGTGTACTCTCGTTTGTTAAAATTTCATGCTGTTTAAGTGAAATATTACAAAAATGAAATATTCTAAATGGATTGAGTCTCAAAAACTCATTTAATGAGAAAATTGCCTTGAAATAGGCTGTACCATGAATATTAATAGACAGAGCAAGCCACACTCAGGATATGGGGAGCTTTTTCTGACTTTTTCTCCTTATTTCTTATATTTTGCTATAATAACAAACTTTTTCTTAGTAATGATTTAATCAATATACAGTTATAAGTAAATGAAATTATTTTTTACAGCATTTACAACAAATTATTCACTAAAAGGGAAGCTTTTTATGTCCCTCTCAGGAACACGGCGTAAATTTAAGTTTTACGTAAAGACTTATATAAACCTCCATGGAGTCAGTAAACTTTTATATGGATGGTTCAATCAGCTTGAATACTTCAATTACTCATTTATTATTTCTTTCATTAATGAATGAAAGTTACCCCAAAATTTTTATTTATTGGCCTAAAAAGATGAAATAATGAGGAAATGAGAGGTATAAATGGACCAAAAACTACCTTACAATGAAGACAAACAGGTCCATTAGTGATATTTATCATCCTAGGTTCATCTTTTGTATCATATTCAACTGTTTTTAGGTAGATAAGATAAATATTTGATCTTTTATTGGTCCACACTATATTCTATCATGATGCGGCTTGATTTGGATTTTTCGAAGAAATTCTGTTCGAATCGCTGTAGATGTCTTCTTACATTATACTAGATTTTTCTCAAACTGTTGATCTGATTATGACAAAACTTGACAGTAATGCTAGAAATAACAAGTATTACAAAGGAAAAAAAAAAACAAGTTCAGTTTATTCAACAAAAAAGTCTTCTTTATGTGTAATACCACCAAATCATAGTACGTCACATCCGGTTGCATACAAAAAAGAGTCGAAAAAAAATATTCCCTTAAATTTGACAGTGGTAAGAAATGTATCCTGCATTTCATTGCAGTAAAAAAAAATCTGTGTCATAGACATATATCTTGGGTGTTTCAAAGCACCATTATTTTTTTATTTGGTGTTTCTATAGAATATTTTGGAATCTTGAGGTTACATGGTTACTAAAGCTTGAACACAGGAAGAAAATGGGTGAAAATTTGATTGGTTAACTTCCAGTGGGGGTTATTTTCTTATATGCAATGAAACATTATGTGAATTTTTTTCTATAGAACTGGACAGGATAAAACTTTACTCATGCCATGTAATTCTTTTTTTGGAACAAAGATACATTCTGCACAATTTTTTTAAAGGTGCAAATTTAACAAAGACTAATAGGGGGAAATCAATGGTGGTATTACACCTTTACATACCTTTTTAATATTTTCCATAAAACTCTGGAGGAGTAGTATTGTTTAGAAAAGTCTAGTTGGTTGAATATTTTAAGATGCATGAAACACTGTATGTAGTTTTGTCATTAATGTATTAATTGATACCTAGAGTTCGAATCCTGTTGATTGAACATATAATGTCGATGTGCAAAAACTAATTATATCCTGAGGTCAGATGATATATAGATATGAGGCGGTATAGATTGAAGATCTGTTTAGGATAGCTTGTGCTCACATTGATTTGAAACTGTGTACACATGGTCAGTGGTAAACTCTTGTGTATGTATGCCCTACTCCGATATTGACCAGTATTTCACAGTTTACTAAACATGGAACTAATATAGTGTGCGCAGGGTATGGTTATTGTGGGCGCATATTCTTGTTCTGTTTACATACGGTTAGTTCCTTTCAAATGACACTGTATTTGTTTATCCATCCGATGCGGCAAGATAAAATTAATAGTAATAAGTAAAGATAATTGATTCAACTACTTTTTGTTTTAGAAATCCGAGAAGAAAAAAGCCCATCCGAAAGAAGACACCACACAAAAATACACACAAAGTGTAATCAAAGGTAATATTCATTTCAGATGTTTATCCATGCATTACACGTGGGAATGTGCTTGAATTTTGATTTTCAGTGCATTGTGGTTCAATGTAACGGTAATTTGTTTCTTCAAAACTCTGGTTTGTCTTGGATATAAATATATGGTGACCCTTAGACGTATATTTTTCTGAGATAAAATCCTTTATTAAGTAGGGCGACCCCACACAAATAAAACGTGCTGTGGGCATGTTAAAAAGGCAAATTATACTTACTTTCAGACTAGTTTAATTTATTATACAAAACTCCTCTGAATGGCATACAAATGTGATGTGACATTCTTATTTTTTATGCAATTGAAGAAACTGTGGGATACATATTTATTTTAGCATGCATTTCTTTTTTTTCTAAAATTGTAAAACCTTATCGTAGATATCAGGCTTATAGTTAGGTACGGCAGAAGTAAGTTTCGTTTATATTAAACTCATCAGTGCGCTCGAATCAAAACAGGTTAAAGGCCAACTAAAAAACAAAGTTGGAGAGAATTAAGACCGAAAATCCCTAAGCGTTTTGAATAATTCAACATCTTATAAACACTTAATTTATAAAAAAAAACTAATATAATGTGCATATCAATCATATTTCATTTCAAAACATACGTGATCGGAAAGAAACGTCCACCAGCAGTTGTTTCGACACATTGGTTGTAAAACAAATCAAGATATCAGGTTTATAATGTGAAACTTCAGGGCCTACTACGGTCATAAAACTTTACTGAGTGCTTGGAGCACAGAAACGCCAAATCCAGTATTTTGATTGTTTAAATTCTGAGTTTGACAACGTACCTCTTATGTTTATGACCGCGAGTTTCGTCTAAATAAAACGCATCAGTGGCCCTTGAATCAAAACAATTGGAAGACCAAAGTTGAGGAGCATTTAAACCCGAAAATTACAAAAAGTTGTGTGCCAAATTTGGCTTAGGCAATTTATTACTTGGCCTAGAAAAAGCTAATTGTTTTAAATGGTTCTCCATTTTGTAAACAGTACATTTACAAAGAAGGTAAGTATCAATTATATTTCATGTCAACACAAAAGTGCTGACTACTGCTGATAAAAATGTTATCAATATAGATAGAGAAACGAAAAGTTGTTAACCAAAATGCAACCAAAACATATATGAAATAAAATCTGATTAACGTACAATTACTGTTACGTACAAATAACAAACAGTTTATGTAAAAACTGGTGAATTAACAACCTTTCATTTTTTTTCACTCTCGTGTAAGGTCGGGTAGGCAGTTAAAAGTGATTTAGTTTGTAATAAATAGAACACATAACTGTTAATTACATTCCCTTAAAATTAGTTATTTTCGGTTGTGAAATGGAGTATTGCAAATAAAAGACAGACATAGTAATCCAAATAACTTGCAGGAGATGTCATTCTGTAATAATTGTTAAAATCAAATTTTAAAATTTCAGATCATGGACACCCTGGCCTTACTGGTTACTATGATGAGTTAGTAGATAACACAGTACTTGACAAGATGGTTCTAGACAACCTCATTTCCAGATGTATTTTAATGATAGAGGACAGAGAAGAAATTGTCAAACCAACCACACAACGTGAACGTAACAAGGTTCTACTGGATATCTTGACTGAACGACCATATCCTACCTTCCATTTGTTGAAGGATGTCTTACAGGAATCTGAATCATCCAATAGTTATGTTCAAGAGCTTGTCAAGAAAATGATGAGTACTGAAAGTAGGGACGAACACATAAGTTACCAAGGACATGAGATTGGTGAGTAGTTTCAGCTAAACATTTGTTAAAAAAAGATGTAGAAAGTGCCATCAACACTAACTTGTAATGTTCTTATGCATATTTGCGCACACACAATGCCGCAGTATCTTTCAATGTAAACTTTTCCGTATTTCTGACTGGATTTCAATGACACAAACTAAACAGGGATCATGTGATGGACAGTAATAAGTGTTGCTTACTTCAAAAATTTAAAAGGTTGTAAGCGAGATTAAGTTTACATCGAATCGTTATGGAAATACTGTTATATTTTCTATTTAAGAATAGATAAAAGGAAGTAAACCCAAGTTATTTAAGGAATGACTGTAACATTGTTTCTGTCTATGAAGAAATAACATAAAAAATGTGGTGCACACTGAATAACCAGCGTAGCGGGTTATTTAAAAGTGTGCACCACATTTTTTAGGTTATTTCGAATAGACAGAAAAAATATTACAGTCATTCCTTATAATTTAATTCTAAATTCCATTTTTAAGGAGTAAATTTTGAAAAAACGTTGGTGACGTCACGGTCACATGACAAAATTATGTCTATGGGCTGATAGACAAAACACTTTCAGCCAATCAGAAGACGTGTTACATCCAAAATTAAATTATATAGAAATGTTCCTTAGAAGGAAATTACCGTTTTGTTTATTACTTTGGATTGAATGAAGAAGCATTCATTTGCTATCTTGGCAAAACACATCCTCCTAGTGATTCTGACTCCCAGAAGCCTTTATCCATAATCACTATATTAACTTTTCGTCACATGGTTTCCAGCGTATTTTAATTTAAGAATGACTTGATATTTCTCTGGTCGATTTATTTGTGTAGTTGTACCAAGTAAACTATTTTCAAATATGGGGGAATCACATCCTGCTTTTCGATTGTTTGATTTTTCTAAAGGCCTTTATTGATGTAGTGTAGATGCCATATTTGTAACTGACCAGGATCAAAAGGTCATTCATTCAATCTAATCTGATCCAACTATATTATACTGCTGCTATGTTAAATACCCCATATGTTATATATAATTATACAATTACTCTGCCCATCAAAGAGTAACAAGAATGGACTAATGAAATATCGTGTATCGACAAAAACATTTAGAAACGATGGTATTTTATAAATACACCCCTGATTTGTGGTGTGAAATAATCTGTGAGGCGTATAATGAGATTATTATTTCAGGCGAGTGATAACCCTTTAACGTTTTATCACAGAGAATAAGTTAAGTTTTTTCTTTGTCTTTATTTAAATGCAAAACATGGTAGTTGTATAAGTTTTTGACGAGAAAAACAGTTTAAATATCAATTAAGTTTTAAGAAATAGAAAAAGAAAACTCTAGTAACGTTAGTATTGTATTTGTGTTGGTTCCAAGTTTAGCGATTGGGAACTGTTTACACTAAATTCCATAATTCCATACTTCCAACTGACACATCGTCCATAGATCTGATTTCTGACGAATAAATCATACAGATTTTCATCCATCTATTGACTACTGGAAGTATCTTGCAGTTGCTTTCTTATTTCGAGTGATAAAACAATTCAGCCACATTTAAAAGGATACCATATTTAGCAAATACTCAATTAAGTAGGTTATGTTGGCACAGAGGATCGAAAAGGACAATTGGATAGGAGAAAAAAATAAAATCACAAAAATACCGAACTCCGAGGAAAGTTCAAAACGGAAAATCAAATGGCAAAATCAAAAGCTCAAACACATCAAACGATTGGATAAAACTGTTGTATTTCTGACTTGGTACAGGCATTTTCTAATGTAGAAAATGGTGGATTAAACCTGGTTTTATAGCTAGCTATAAATGTGTTTTACACGGTCAGAAGGCTGGATACTGCATTCAATGAATGTTCTCATTTAGATCAGATGTGATTGTGTACAAAGCAGTCAAACAGACGCCTTCCCCAATAACATACTGTTAGAGAAGTTTAGGAGACTATGATTCTGTACGCGTATGCGTTGGTTGTCCCTTTGCCTTAAGATTCACATCGTACACTTTTCTTATTTTCAACATTCTAAATATATATATATATAAATAAGGAGATGTGATATGATTGCAATTGAGACAACTATCCACCAAAGTTCATATTTAAGTCGATGTAAGCAATTATTGTTGTCTTTGTTCTTTGATTAATAGTTCAAATTTAAGAAGCAAGACCTCATCTATTTTCATATTCCTAATCATGCCATGATCCAACTAATGCATGCATTTTAATCCTCACGTATTTTATGCAACGTTTAAGACAGCAATAGTTTAAGTTGACTAGATAAATTGTTCTAACGGAAAATATAACTCGCAGAAGCCTGTTTTGGTTCGCTAAGCTTAATCAGTAATGGATCCGCGAACTTTAAAATTAGCAACATAAACGGTACCAATTTTATTGCACCATGTTTTACAAAGGATGAGTGGTAACATGTGAATAAGAAGAGGAGGAAGGAGCTAAACCTTATATTATATTTTAATGCTCAAGACATTCTTGATCTTGACGTATATAGCATAGACATCTCTCTATTTTTGTAGACCGTGTGTCTATTGCGTGACTCATGCGTTTGTACATGCGAATTCATATTAAAGATATATTTGACTTTAAGATCACAGAGGCAGTGCCAATATCACCTGAATTGATAAGGACCATTTCAAAAAGTATGTCAATCTTTACGTAATTTGTAACAGTTGTCCACGTTATAAAAGCCTGACGATAACTAAAAACCGAAAGTTTAACAGAATTTGGCAACTTATGAGTATTTATCTAAAGATATATAGGAAAAATATTAATAAGAAAGACCAAAATTATGTTTGACCTAAAGTAGTATATATTATCTATCAGGTACATAATAGTTTATTTTGATTTGTGATGTCATTCGATGAATTTTCAAGCACATGTACAATTGATAATGTTGTATCAAAATGACTTCAACATTTAGCGCCGAATTATATTTTGATTGTATTAAAACATGTTGAAATTTTTGGCCAAAGTATACGATAATCAAAAAGGCTCTTCAATATCTAAAATTGCACCTCATTGGTAAAATGAATCGGTATCTTGTAACCATCGCTGATGACATGCATCAATAAATATGTATTATTTCGTGAAACAAACCATTTCAAGCATTTGACAACAAAATGATTAAGGAAAGGGACACTACTCCATTTCTGTTCACAGGGTTTACTTGAAATTATTTTATTCATAGATATCAAACATTTTCCTTCTGAAATTATATAATATGCAAGTTGTAACATGTTACTTTTATTATTCTTCCCTTAGTTTATTTATTTTGAATTTACATTGTATCATAGGTCAAATTTGTTTGTTCAGTGTATGTTCAATGGTGTTACTATGTCCTTTGATTGAGTTAAGCTATTTCAGTTGATATTTTATAGTGTGTCTTTCTATGTTGTGATGTTACACTATTGTTTCAGAAAAAGGGTGAAGGTTTGGTACCATTAAAACGTTTAAACCCGCTGCATTTGTTTGCACCTGTCCTAAGTCAGGAATCTGATGTTCAGTAGTTGTCGTTTGTTGATGTGGTTCATAAGTGTTTCTCGTTTCTCGTTTTTATATAGATTAGACCGTTGGTTTTCCCGTTTGAATGGTTTTACACTAGTACTTTTTGGGGCCCTTTATAGCTTACTGTTCGGTGTGAGCCTAGGCTCCGTGTTGAAGACCGTACTTTGACCTATAATTGTTTACATTTATAAATTTTTACTTGGATGGAGAGTTGTCTCATTGGCACTCATACCACATCTTCTTATATCTATAAGTTGTGTATTGAACTCCATGTATTGAATATATCATATGCTAATAGATAGAATTCAAGAGAGTGCAATTATGACAAGATAGGAAATTTGCTCCATGGTCAACATTATAAGTGGTAACCATGACAATATCTGTCGTGATAAAATATCACTCTTGAAAAGTAGATTAGATATTAAAAACATATAGGCGTATGATGTTAAAAAAAAACATGGACGCACACATGAAATATTGTAGAAGCAACTATTGTTTATATGAACCAGAAGTGTTCACAAAATAAGTGCATTCAATTTTATGTACTACCGCTATGACGTCAGTGGTGATGCCAAGTATTTGGACAAGTGGCATCATCACATCTAAACCCTGTTGCAATAGTTTTGATAAAGAATCAAAGGAATCTGGTGTTGGATCTCATGACCCATACCTAACACACTTTACAAATATAAAATATATTTTGGTGTAAAATAATCGTCAGTAGGCGCAAAACTCCTATAAGGATTCATTTAACAACTTTCAAATTGTGTGTGTCCTACCAGATTTTCTGTATCTTTTATGATTTTATAGGGATACTTGGGACCCAGGGTTTGTTTAACAGGGGCAAAAAGCCATAGAAAACGGTATATAAATGAATAGGAATGAAAGAAGTTACCTGTTTTCACGTGTGGAGCAGGATCTGCTTACCCTTCTGGAGCACCTGAGATCGCCTTCGCTTTGTGGCGGGGTTTGTGTTGCCTGCTTACCCTTCTGGAGCACCTGAGATCGCCTTCTCTTTGTGGCGGGGTTTGTGTTGCCTGCTTACCCTTCTGGACCACCTGAGATCGCCTTCTCTTTGTGCCAGGGTTTCTGTTGCTCAGTCTTTACTTTTCTTTTTGTGTTTTGTAGACTGATGATTTTGTTTTATCAAGTTTTTTTGTTGCCATGACTTTAACTATACATTTTGTATCCTCCTTAAAAGTCGCTATAGGTATAATTCAGTCCAGTTCAGTTTGAACATCGTTTTGTTTAATCATGTCAGTTCAGTTTGAAAATCGTTTTAGATTAAAAAGATTCATACACGTACAGTTTTATTCAGTTTGATATTAAGGAAGTTTGCTACTCCTGTTTTTGATATAGTGTCAGATACTCGGAGTCCTCTAGTTTTATCCATGTAGTGCTGATAAATATTTTGCCAGGTAACCCCTTCTTTTCTTTTCAAAATTTTATAACATATAGTTTTAAAAAGCCATATTTGAAAATCTTACAAAATCCTTGTTTTTTTCCAAAGTTTTTGAAAGAAAAAAGGTGCAAATGTTAAAGGTATAAACAATCTAGAGAGAATCACTTCCCGCAAATTTTTCAATGGCTTATATCTCGAAAACAAGGTTATGGACCCTTCATTTTTTTTTCTGCTTCTTTAGTTCCGTTATTTATATACTATTAATTTATATAAGTCTTTTAAAGAGCTTTTTATTTTGAAACAAAGTAGCGAACATCCTTAAAGTAAACGTCGCGTTAGCTATGTGCTTTGTCTATAGTGTGTTAACATACCATTTTTTTTTTTTTTTAGTTGACATATTTGTTTGTTTTTATAGTGATTAAGATAATAACACAATATTGACTGCTATACCCAATTTTGGACATTTTTACCTATTGTTGTCAGTTTGCTTTGGTCACACATTATTGTCAATACAAGGAATTTTACGCGACTGTCATACAAGTGAGAGGTTTAATTAGCTGTAATATCAGGTTCAATCCACCAGTTTCTACCTAGGAAAATGTCTGTACCAAGTCAGGAATATAACAGTTGTTTTCCATTCGTTTGATTTTGATTTTGCCATTTGTTAAGGGACTTTCCGTTTTTAAGTTTTCCTTGGAGTTCGGTATTTTGTTATATTACTTTTTACATACCTTATATCTTTTCTTTTCCAAATATGCAAGTTTGAAATATGTCAAGATTTGCTATATGTATCATGGGAATACCACAGACTTAAACATAAAACTGAGATTGGAAATGGGGAATATGTCAAAGAGACAATAACCCGACCAAAGAGCAGACAACAGCCGAAGGCCACCAATGGGTCTTCAATGCAGCGAGAAAATCCCGCATCCGGAGGTGGTCCTCAGCTGGCCCCTAACTAAAATTGTGTGCTAGTTCAGTGAAAATCTACGTCACACTAAACTCCAAAACATATAAATGAACTAAAATTAAAAAACATACTAGACTAACAAAGGCCACAGGCTCCTGACTTGGGACAGGCGCAAAAATGCGGCGGGGTTAAACATGTTTTGTGAGATCTCAACCCTCTCCTATACCTCTAGCCAGTGTAGAATAAAGAAACACATAGCAATACGCACAGTAAAACTCAGTTTAAAAGAAGTCCGAGTCCGATGTCAGAATAGGTAACAAAAGAAACTAAGCAAAATGACTATGATACATAAATTAACAAAGGACTACTAGCAGTTACTGACATGCCAGCTCCAGACCTCAACTAAACTGATTGAAAGATTATGTCTTCATCATATGAAAATCAAGTACAATCCCTCCCGTTAGGAGTTTAGTATCATACCATCATAAAATATATCAGAAGAACATAACCCGTATCATGCCAACAACTGGTTTTAGAATAAATGTGTTTATTTCCGATGCAAAGACCCTATGAGTGAATCAATATTAATACCAAAATATGCAATCCTTAATGACTTGACAACAGTATCGTAACTATATCCTTTCCGAATAAGTCTGTTTAAAGGTTTGGTTAGCTTTTGAGGTGAATGCCGATATTTTTGTGTTTTGTAAAGAATATTACCATAAAATATTGGATGTGAAATACCTGAACGTTTAAGATGTCTGCATGTTGATTTATATTTACGAATGATGTCCTTGTACCGATGATAAAATTTAGTAAATGTTTTGACTAGTTTGTGATATCGAAAACCCTGGTGTAATAATTTTTCAGTAATACAGAGATTTCTTTCGTTGAAATCAAATACGTTGTTACATACACGAGCGAATCGAACAAGCTGAGATATATAAACACCATAAGATGGTGACAAGGGAACGTCACCATCTAAAAATGGATAATTAACAATAGGAAATGAAAAATCATCTCTTTTATCATAAATTTTGGCTTTCCGTTAAAGATAAAGATATCAAGATCCAGGAAAGGGCAGTGTTCATTGTTAGTATTAGCTTTATTTAAAGTCAGTTCGGCAGAATAAATCTCTTTAGTGTACATACTGAAGTCGTCATTATTGAGAGCCAATATATCATCTAAATATCTAAAAGTGTTATTAAATTTTTGAATCAGATGTTGTTTCGATGGGTCTTTGCTGATTTTAGTCATAAATTGTAACTCATAACAATACAGAAACAGGTCCGCAATAAGTGGTGCACAGTTAGTCCCCATGGGAATTCCGATAACCTGACGATATACAGAATCTCCATAGCGAACAAAAATGTTATCTAGTGAAAATTCAAGGGCAGTTATAGTATCAAAGCAGGTCCAATTGACATAGTTCTTTTGTTTGTTGTTACTAAAAAATGACCTAAAAGAGTTTGAACATATATATTCGCATTCCGACTTTTTAAATGCCCATTTAATCAGGTGTGTGAATTTTTTCTTAATAAGATTATGAGGCAACGTGGTATATAGGGTAGAAAAATCAAAACTTTGAACATATTCGAAATCACCAATATAAGCATGCAATTTATCAAGTACTTCCAACGAATTTTTGACACTCCAAAAGTAGTTAATTCCACTATTTTCAAAGGCCTTATTTGAACAATTTATTACAAGGTTTTTGATTGTACCAAGTGTACTAGTGAGTAGAATAGATAGTTTAGTAGTGGAACAATGGCTTGAAGACGAAATAAATCTATATTTGTATGGAATTTAATGCAGCTTCGGAAGCCAGTACATAGTTGGAACTTTCATAGTATATCATATGGTCTTGGTTACTTTTCACTCTCAAAGGATTAATATTTTTGTTTAAAATGCTGAATAGCGTCCACCGTAGAAAATAAATTGAGAAGAGTGTCGTCAATTTATAGTTGTTCTTTCATCCTATGGTAAAAAATTGTGTAAACGGGAGAAATCTGACAAAAAGTCACTTAATTCCTATTTGAATAAATGTCTCAATATTGTTGATATTCGCATATCACATTTCGAAAAATAATTTAGAAATACATAAAAGAACAAGTAATACGTCCATCTCTAGGATTGAAAACAAAATTCAAGTAATCAGGAGCGTTTTGTGTTCGTACCGGCCGACAAAGCAGCCAACAATGTGGTGATACAACGCATGACGTAAATCCCACACAGAAATTAAGAATTAAATTATACATTCAACGACATTCAAGGCCGTACGCTCCACAGAGAGTCATATAGTGTCTAATCCTGTCACAACCACAGCTCAGCTTAAGGCCTCTCCTGAACATTTGAAGGTCCCCACTATATATTGGCTACCTAAACTACACCAAAAAAAAAAAAAAAAAACCCGTATAATATCGTTTCATCTCGGCCTCTAGTTAGTGTCTACTACTAGAATTTCTGTGCCTTTCACGAATTCCTTATAAACTACTATCAAAGAACTGATAATTATTTTTGTAATAAAATATATGAAAATTGTGAAATTAACCATTTTGGATTGTAAAAAAAGTATTTGGATAGTTTAGATAAAATATAGTCCTTTTGATTCGGTTGACACTTTTGACTTTTCCACTCTTTACACTTCACTTCCACACAATTTCATCCAACAAAAGTTTTCCTATTTAATCAACTGGTCGTTTGATAAATTTAATTGCAAATGTTTTGCTGCAACTCATGTAAAGCCTTTTTCTCAAACGAAAAAGGTAAATGTCCTAGATATACTTACTGGAGGTGTGATAAGATGATTCAGCCAAGAAAATTTTCCAGGAAAACATTTATGTACGTTTATCGACAGATTGTAGGTATTCCTATTGGCACAAATTGTGCCCCTTTGACTTGTTCCTGTACTGTTATGAATAACAGTTTATGGCCAAACTCAGTAAAAATCCGTCTAAATTCCATTTAACTAATAAATTCAACAACACTTACTGTTATTTTGATACTTTTCGTTAAATAATCAAGAATTCTCTAAGTAAACTGCCGAAATTTACCCACAGCAATTTACTTTAAATAAAATCAAATTTTAACAGCAATAAGTGTCATTTCCTAGATTCAGATATTTCAATTTTACACAAGAAACTTTACACAAAAATTTCCAACAAAAGGGATGATTTTTTTTCCCTATTGTTAATTTTCCTTTTTTGGACGGTGATGGTCCTCTGGCATTGCACAAGGTCATGTTTTTTCTCTGACTGTTAATGACGTCTTTATCCTAAATCCATTGGATGTTGGATGTGAACTGATTGATATTTTAATCTTAGAAACATGATTTTTTTGTTGGTTGTTATAGCATTGAACTACATATAGCTGTCAGTACTCTCAGATCTGTACTTAGTGTGCTATTTGTTCTTAGGGATGAGGGATGGATAAATACCATACCACGTCCGGTCTGTGTTTATGTCTGAGGGTTTTCTTCTTTGTATTGATCTGATGAGTTAAGCCTTTTTCAACTGATTTTTATAGTTTGTTCTTATGTTGTGCTGTAACACCACTGTCCCATGTTAGGGGGAGGGTTGAGTGCTCACAAACATACAAAACCCCGCCAACATGCAAAATCAGGAGCCTGTTGTTCAGTGATTGTCGTTGGTTTATGTCTGTCATATTTGTTTTTCGTAGATTGTTTTGTTACAAATTAGGCCGTTAGTTTCTTCAAATTGAATTGTTTCATATTTTTCAAGTCGGGGACATTTATAGCCGACTATACGATATGGGTTTTATCATTGTTACGGTTGCATATGATTGGTTACATCCATTTAATTTGAACTTTGGTGGATAGTTGGTGGATAGTTGGTCTCATTGGCAATCATACCTCATCTTTTTTATACAAGACTAAACAATAATTGAAAAACGAGATTAAATTTCTCCCAATCTGTGAGAGGGGAACAGTTTTTTTTCTTTAAACATGTTCATATAGATTAAGAGGTGTCTGTTGTAAATTTTTAAAACTACCCCGATGTCATGGAGGATATGTGCTCACGTTAAGTGTGGGAGGTAGTACGTGGGTTCGACCCCTGACAGGAGCAAACCATACTTGGTCATCACATGACATTTGCTGCTTATTAGCTACGCACGTTGTACGTATTTACTAGGCAATGGCTGAAAATTGTGCACGCATTGGGTGACATGTCTTTGATGCCCCTCATGGAGGTGTCCAAGAAATCACATAATCACAAAATATTTGCCAATATAATCACATAATCATTATTTATTTTTTTTAAACAAGATAATCAAATAATCAAAAATACAGTCCTAGATTATCAAATAATCATGACATTTTTGGTCTGGTAATCAAATAATCATTATAAAAACGACCAAGTAATGACATAATCAAAAACTCCATGGGGAGGCTCGTCTTTCGGAAGGCTCTTACCATGCTTACCATAGTTGACCACGGTTGCCTTATGAATTTTCACGTTTCAAATCCTGCTCAGCGTGTCGATCATGCAAAATCAATATTCATATTGATATCAAATTAACTCACGTTCTCGTCCTGATTTACATGAAATATTTGCCACTGGACATAAAACACTTATACATCCATCCATGTTATTTTCACGTTTAAATACTGATATTCTTATATTATATTAACTGTTATTCGTTTTGATAATTTTCATATAATTCAACTGAATAATTTTGGCCACACTGGTACTTTGAATCGAGTTACATCAAAGGAATATGAAATCAATAATGGGGTCACCACTTTTCGAGTTTCGGAATATTTGGGGTAATTTTATATTTTAGAAAACGTCAATTTTGGCGACAAATTTACATAGATATATAGGAAAATGTATTTTTCACTTAATTTTTAGATTTTCAATGGATGGCTGTGTTCTTATATACGAAGAAAGACTAACAACTAACATAATATCCAGGATTGTATACTGAATCCATGCATGTATAGAAACACATATGTCGCCATCCTTGTTTTTAAGATACATTGCTTCAAAGTTGACCGATACGCTTAGAATTTGACAAAAAACACGTGACGTTACTGAATACAGAATAACGTTATTTTTATTCAGAGGTATTGAAAAAAAATATGTAACGGGATCTGAACGGTGTTTGTTATTTCATTTTCATTCCCCCTATCGTAAATTTCCTAGTAATTCAATAAAACATTCGACCGAGTTAATTTTATTTCGTCCTAACTGGGTGCACTTTTAGCATTTTCAAAACTGAATCTTCAACTTTACCCTACAAAACTACACAATGGTGATGTCACCGATGTATCCATGCATGAATAAAAAAAAGTGCTTCAAAAATTTTATTTCGAAAACAGTGATGTTGAAGTAGAATTTGAATTGATTGATTGGCGGTTGCTTAACGTCCAGTGGCAAATATTTCATGCATTTTGAGGACGATGCAATACAATTTGAAGTAGTTGTGTCTAAACGAAAAATTTGATGCAGCTATCAAAAAAGGTTAAACATTCTGTTAGTTGTGAAAATTATAAAGAAAATCAACATCCTGATAAAATACACATTCTAAATGAAATATACTCTGTATGATGTAAACGTGTAGGTTGTGTGCGTAGTTAGTCGGATAAACCTTGCAAACTGTATGCCAAATTTCACTTAAATAGACAAAGTTCAACATTCTGTCATTCGTGGAAAATTATTGAAAAAAATGATCCTAAGAATATAAATGCACCCTCAATATAGGTAAACAAAAATTTAGCGCAATATATTATCAAAATGCCAAATTCAGCAACCTGTCATAAAAAACATCTGAAAAGATGCTCATCTTTAATATATGTATACTATGGAAAGCCAACGGGGTCAGAATTTTTAATTTGTAAATTGTCAATTTGTAACTTGTATCTTTGTAATCTCAAAATTCTTAATTAGTAAATTGTCAATTTGCAACTTGTATCTTTGTAATTTCAAAACTCATAATTCGTTATTCGAAAATTGTCAATTTGTAACTTGTATACATATTTGTACTTTCAAAATTCTTAATTCGTGAATTGTCAATTTGTAACTTGTAACTGTGATGTTTCAAAATTCTTAATTCGTAAATTGTCAATTTGTAACTTGTATCTTTGCAATTTCAAAATTCGTTATTCGTAAATTGTCAATTTGTAACTTGTAACTGTGTGATTTCAAAATTCTTTATTGGTATATTGTCAATTTGTATATTGATGTTTTGTAACTTGTGACATGTCGATTCGTTAAATGTCGATTTGTTAAATGTCATCGTTGTATTATGCTAACGATCATTATGACGACAGATGGCGCTCGGTTTCTTCTTCGGTGTATAAGCCTCCTGTAAGTAGGAGCACCTCCATATAGAGTTTATACTTATGTAATTAAAATCAGTTATGTACAGCAAATGCATCTAAAAGAAAACAAAGAGAAAAATATTTTTTTATTTTTATATGGCATGTATACAGGAACCCGGTTTTATTTTGTTTTCTGAAGACGACAGGTGGCGTGTCGTTTCGAGAACGGAAACTATATAAAAATACAACCCAAATAGTTCAGTCCCTCCACGTAATCGATCTCTCTCACTTGCGAGGTTAATGAAGTAGTCGTAGATCAGCGGAATATAACGACTGAATTATTCGGGTAAATAGATATAAGGAGATGTGGTAATTAACCGTATGATAGCCAATGAGACAACTATCCACCAAAGTCCAAATAAAGTTGATGTTAGCAATTATAGGCGGCAACGTACGGCCTTCAACAATGAGAAAAACCCAAACCATATAGTCGGCTATAAAAGGCTACATCATTACCGGAAAACCCAGGTAATAAACAGTTTCTATATATATAACCGGGAGTTTTCCGGCTATAGTAACATAAAGACGGAATAACAATACTTTAAACTTTATAAGCAAGGTCCGGACAGTACCAGACCTAATACCTAAACTGACTACAAAATAACATACAAAAGTATATATAAAAAACAGTATCTATAGAAAAGGATTAGTGTCCAACGGATTAACTTGTCATCGTCAAAGTGATTTCCATTACAACAAATATATATTTAACAATAGAATTAATTAAACACAAAGAAAGGTAAAAGGTGAGATAAACGGATTAACAAATTGTCACTTTAGCACTTAATATATATTTGTCTGAATTTGCTTTATTTCTAATTCACCTAAACTCGGTCTCCGAGTTTGCCGAACTGAAACAATTTCACTCGGTTATCTTCGTGGGTATCCTCCTCGTCGTTGGCGTTGATGCGGATTGTGAGAATAGTTTGTACGCAAGCTTTCAATTTGATTCTCGGCGATTGAAAGTTCATGAAGCAAATCTTGATGTTCACGTATATCGTTGGAATTTTGAATTTTAAGTCTCTGAATTTCGTCCTTAAGTTTTTTTATAACATGATAGTCTTGCATCTCTTTACTTTTTAAATCCATAGTTAATCTGTATCTAGTGTTGGTTAAACTTAGGTTTTCCTCTTTCAAACGCACTATTTCTATTTCAAAATTTTCAGTTCTACATGTTTGTTCGGCTAACTCCCGCTCGGTCGTTTGGATAAGCCGAACATGTTGTAAACGTTCCAGATTTAATTCGTCCAAACTGTTCCTTAACATCACATTATCTTTCATTACGGTATCCAATTTCGAATTTTCACATTTGAAGACAGCAATTTCTTTCAGTGAGTTTCGATGAGACGCTTTTAACTTGTTTAGGTGCTGTTTCGCGGGTTCGTCCTGTATGGAGCATGTAAAAGTAGAGAGTTCCTTGTCCTCGAGTCCTTGAAACATTTATTGAGACATTTGTTTCTTCTCAATAAACGTTCTCATTCGGTCGCTGTCTCTTTGAATTTTTGATTTCGACTTCTTCTTAGGTTTTGGGTTTTCACATGACTTAACGTGAAAATTACACATACGGGCAAATGTCCATGATGTCTGCACTTGTAACAATAAGCGTTAACTGCATAACTCCGATGGTATGTGAAAACATTCAATGTCTTACCGCAATATTTGCACAGAAAGTCTGAACAGGTATTCATTTGATTCAACATTTTCATGCTCAGAGTCAAAGTAAAATAAACGAAACCGACAGTGATAACATTGATAAAAAGGCCAAGCCTATTTTCAGTTCATGGTTTAATCGAGTCAAGCTTATCAACTCAATCAGGAAAATTAATTTTTGTGTTTTCATTTTTCATATCATAAATTTATTAATGAGAAAACTTCATTATTCTAAGATGAATATTCATTTTTTTTCTAAGATATTTGTCACTGGCATTAAGAAAACAACCAATAAATCGAGCTAAAGTCTGTGTATCCTTGTTGTATTATAGAACCTAGTGTTTTACACAAGTGAAGGTTGTAACTTTGAACAAAGATCACTAACTATAGTATACCAAATAACCACAATTATTGTTTTAGTTGTCGTTATTGTAACTTTTCACGCAACATACTATAAGTAGTTGAATTTACACGTGTGAGCTTCCTTATACATACATAGTGATTATTTTCTAAGGGTTAAATATTTCGCGGTGGTGTCTTGCCGTGGCTTTGTTTGGACTTGTTTGTTTGCTTTTTGGCCTTGAATGTTTGTCCCTAATATTTTATTAACTATGTATTTACTTTCAGGTATCACAGATCGAATTTATTCGTTCATTGTGTGTTAATTTACGTTTTTTGATTGAGTTAAGCCTTCCAATTGATATTGTATCGTGTGTTTTTCTATGTTGTGATGTTATACTATTGTTTCAGAAAAAGGGAGAAGGTTTGGTACCATTAAAACGTTTAATCCCGCTGCAAATGTTTGAACCTGTCCTAAGTCAGGAATCTGATGTACAGTAGTTGTCGTTTGTTTATGTAATTTATACGTGTTTCTCGTTTCTCGTTTTTTATATAGACTAGACCATTGGTTTTCCCGTTTGAATGGTTTTACACTAGCAATTTTGGGGCCCTTTACAGCTTGTTGTTCGGTGTGAGCCAAGGCTCCGTGTTGAAGGCCGTACATTGACCTATAATGGTTTACTTTTATAAATTGTTATTTGGATGGAGAGTTGTCTCATTGGCACTCACACCACATCTTCCTATATCTATAGATTATCAGTGGTATAACAAAATCATTTCTTATTCGTAAATACAATTTGGTCCGAAACAGGAGTACAAGATGGACTCGTCACCTATCTTGTGGTCTTGTTTCCATTGGGTGTACAGGAGTGACGACCTGTATACTACATGTCAGAAAAATCCATTATTATGTTTGATCCAACCTGTTTACAAGGTAAAAATATAGCCACTGATAATCTGATAATCGGTTCATATTCTTGATAGTATTTTCGAAACCTTTATAGTGTAGTATTTGTTAGGATCATAAACTGCGGGCCAATAATCATTATTGCCCCCTCCTTTTCCTCCAATTCCTTGAATACTTAGTCCTACTTTTATGATTATGATAAAAACAGCCCCGTTTTGTTTTATATATCTACACAATTAATGGAGTCATGAACTATTTATGTCTGTCCCCCTCCTCAGAATATTTTAGTATAGTTATGTAGTTCCCCCTCCTCAGAATATTTTAGTATATTTATGTTTATCCTCCTCCTCATAACCCCTTTGTATATTTATTAAAAGGTCCAATATGTGCATTTTCTATGTTCGTGATGTTTTCAGTATGTACACACTTTCAGCAACCAGAAAGATTAATTACCCATAGACGAATTACCCACAGATAGAATAACATTACCAACACTAAAACGAAATGTAGTAATTTGTGCTCGGGACGAGCACTTCGGGGAAGTAGTGAAGAATATAACCGGAAGAAAAGTGACATTGGGAACTTTTACCATAATTCGAAAAGTGCTTTATATGAACTCTCGTTTTAGATTGAATATTTATATGAACTCTCATTTAAGATTGGATATTTCTATGAACTCTCGTTTTAGTTTTAAATTGAATATTTCTTGTTTTAAAATGTTTCTTGATTCTTAAATATAATGTTTCTTTATTTCAAATACCCAAAGAGATTATAGATTTACTATTTTACAACTTAATCCGATGGCAGTTAAAAGTGCGAAAGATAATACATGTATCTTACACTCGAACTACAAAAGAAGCAATTATCGCTATTTTCTTAAGTTTAGCCGGAGGAAAATAATCCGTTTATGATGACATAAGATTAGACAATGATAGATATATTTTATGAGAACCTTTTATAATGTTTTTAAGATCCTTAACTTGGGATTAATGAATTATTGTATGTTTTATAAACTGTTGCTTGGGCAGTCTTCCCCTAGCTTTCAAGCTGTAAACTTGTGTTAATAAATTTGTATATATTGTATACGGTCTTGCGTTTAAAGCAGCCATAGTGTCGATTATAGACCTACAGACTTTAATGTAACCCGTGCCGAAATTCACAGAGTTATACCAAAATTCACGGGGTTATAATAACCGGAAGAAAAGTGACATTGGGAACTTTTACCATAATTCGAAAAGTGCTTTATATGGACTCTCGTTTTAGATTGAATATTTATATGAACTCTCATTTAAGATTGGATATTTCTATGAACTCTCGTTTTAGTTTTAAATTGAATATTTCTTGTTTTAAAATGTTTCTTGATTCTTAAATATAATGTTTCTTTATTTCAAATACCCAAAGAGATTATAGATTTACTATTTTACAACTTAATCCGATGGCAGTTAAAAGTGCGAAAGATAATACATGTATCTTACACTCGAACTACAAAAGAAGCAATTATCGGTATTTTCTTTGCTGTTTCGGTCTTCGGCGTCTAGCAACATATACCATGCTAAAGCGTAATTGTCAATAAAACATGTAAATGCTCTTGTGGCTTGCTCATCATCCCACTTTGCAAATTCACACATGAGTTCGTATCGTGTTATCCATACATCTGCATTTTCTGTTTCGAACGCATTAAAATGTTCAAACTTCGGTAACTCCATTTTTAAATTTTCGTATACTGGGACTAGTTCATAAGTAAAACACTCGCTTGGCTGCAAAAGTTACGGTAATCGAGGGATCCTCCCCAATTATAGCCCCGTGAATTTCGGTTTAACTCCGTGAATGTCGATCGGCACTGGTTACATTAAAGTCTGTAGGTCTATAATCGACACTATGGCTGCTTTAAACGTAAGACCGTATACAATATATACAAATTTATTAACACAATTTTAAAGCTTGAAAGCTAGGGGAAGACTGCCCAAGCAACAGTTTATAAAACATACAATAATTCATTAATCCCAAGTTAAGGATCTTAAAAACATTATAAAAGGTTCTCATAAAATATATCTATCATTGTCTAATCTTATGTCATCATAAACGGATTATTTTCTCCGGCTAAACTTAAGAAAATAGCGATAATTGCTTCTTTGTAGCCATTGAAAATTTGGCGGAAATAATTTCTCTAGATTTTTCATACATTTAACATTGGCACTTTTTTTTTCAAAAACGATATATGCTATTGTTTCGAACGCATTAAAATGTTTTAGTTTTAAATTGAATATTTCTTGTTTTAAAATGTTTCTTGATTCTTAAATATAATGTTTCTTTATTTCAAATACCCAAAGAGATTATAGATTTACTATTTTACAACTTAATCCGATGGCAGTTAAAAGTGCGAAAGATAATACATGTATCTTACACTCGAACTACAAAAGAAGCAATTATCGGTATTTTCTTTGCTGTTTCGGTCTTCGGCGTCTAGCAACATATACCATGCTAAAGCGTAATTGTCAATAAAACATGTAAATGCTCTTGTGGCTTGCTCATCATCCCACTTTGCAAATTCACACATGAGTTCGTATCGTTTTATCCATACATCTGCATTTTCTGTTTCGAACGCATTAAAATGTTCAAACTTCGGTAACTCCATTTTTAAATTTTCGTATACTGGGACTAGTTCATAAGTAAAACACTCGCTTGGCTGCAAAAGTTACGGTAATCGAGGGATCCTCCCCAATTATAGCCCCGTGAATTTCGGTATAACTCCGTGAATGTCGATCGGCACTGGTTACATTAAAGTCTGTAGGTCTATAATCGACACTATGGCTGCTTTAAACGCAAGACCGTATACAATATATACAAATTTATTAACACAATTTTAAAGCTTGAAAGCTAGGGAAGACTGCCCATGCAACAGTTTATAAAACATACAATAATTCATTAATCCCAAGTTAAGGATCTTAAAACATTATAAAGGTTCTCATAAAATATATCTATCATTGTCTAATCTTATGTCATCATAAACGGATTATTTTCCTCCGGCTAAACTTAAGAAAATAGCGATAATTGCTTCTTTTGTAGCCATTGAAAATTTGGCGGGAAATAATTCTCTCTAGATTTTTCATACATTTAACATTGGCACCTTTTTTTTTCAAAAACGATAAAAAAATAACAAGCATTTTATAAGATTTTCAAAGATAACATTTAAAACTATATGTAATCAAATTCTGGAAAGAAAAGTAGGGGTTAATCGGCAAAAATGTTTAATGGCACTACATGGATAAAACCAGAGGATTTCGAATATCTGGCAAAAATTCTAAAACAAGAGGAGCGAGCATCCTTAACCCCTACTTTTCTTTCCAGAATTTGATAACATATAGTTTTAAATGTTATCTTTGAATAATTTAATTTTGGATGTAACACGTCTTCTGATTGGCTGAAAGTGTTTTGTCTATCATCTCATAGACATAATTTTGAAACAGTCATGTGACCGCGACGTCATCAACGTTTTTATCATTATTTACTCCTTTTTAGAATTAAATTATAAGGAATGACTGTGCTACGCGGGTTATTCAGTGTGCACCACATTTTTTATGTTATTTCGAATAGACAGAAAAAATATTACAGTCATTCCTTAAAAATCTTATAAAATCCTTGTTCTTTTTTCATCGTTTTTGAAAGAAAAAAGGTGCCAATGTTAAATGTATGAAAAATCTAGAGAGAATTATTTCCCGCCAAATTTTCAATGGCTTATATCTCGAAAACAAGCACACGGATCCGTCATTTTTTTCTGCTTTTTTAGTTTCTTTATTAATATACTATTGATTTATAAAAAAAAGTTTGTTATTGTGAAACAGAGTAGCGAACATCCTTAATTTATTACGGTTTTCACCTGCAGAAATTTTTTAAGCATAGGCTACGTTTCACTCCCCTGCGTCTATTCATCCCTTGGTAGAAAAGGCGGGAAACATCAAACATGGAGTGGAACTTCCTTTGTACTGGGTTTATACATATAATACATATTGATAAAATGGTAATGATTCAGTTTCATAATCCCAGAGAAAGGGGGTTTGCTATACATGTCATGTCGATATCCAAGAGAAAGGGGGTTTACTACACGTCATGTCGATATCCAAGAGAAAGGGGGTTGGCCATACATGGCATGTCGATAAGAGCGGACTGGAAAAGATTTGCAGAGGGAATGGATCCTTCAGCATCATCGACATTCAATGTTAAAATCTTCAATTTGAAAGGATTTTTTTTTCTTGCAATTGGGTACCAAAGTCAATCTCTTATTTTTTTACCCTGAACAACAAAAACACATATTTTTTTTATTGTCAATCACAAACAAATTGTTAGATATATGAGTGTGGGTAGTACTCACTCATTGACATATAATTTGTCATTGGGTTGTGAAGTGGTGGGTCGACATGACTGGTACTTGTGAGTGGGTGTTGTACTCAATCATTGGGTGGGGAAGTGATGGGTTGAAATATTTTGTACATGCATGACGTGAGTGTGAGAAATTTGAATTTCACAGTATGGCATGTATATTAGGTATGAATTATTTGATTACCAAGTAAATCACAACATGCTCTGATGAGTTTATATTGAAACCTTGTACACCATGTACACAGGAGGTTCAATGGTTACTACACCACAGGAGTTCACATGTTTTGAAAACAATTGAATTCCCAATCTATTTATTAGTACATTTTGGTTGTGCAGGTCTATCTAAATTAATTCTGACTGAATTCTGATATGGAACTATTAATAGTATTGTTACAGATGCTAGCTTATATTTGTCATACCTTGTTTCCTCAATGAACACAATTTTTGCAGAAGAAAAGAATTCTTGCAATAGCAAAAAAAAAAACAAACTCTTACCTGCCAACATTTCAAAATGGCCATGGGGGTTTTATGTGCAAGATGGCTCTCATAGTTCTACAAAACCTTTAAAGGGGCCTTCAAATTCATTTTAATGTTGTTAATTTGCTTATTCATACTTTTATAAACCTATAGCCAGTGTAAATTGATTGTTTTGTTTTAAATTGTGGACAAAATCATTTTGAAAATTGCTCTTTCAAAATTTCCGTTTAGGCCGAGAAAAAAAAAAATCTGTGTTTCCGATAACCCGACCGACCCTGTTTTTTTAGCCCCGACCCTAATTTTTTTATTGGATCTTCAAAAAAAAATTTTTAAAAATTGGTATCAACCGACCCTTTTGACACAGGCTTCTGTTAATCGACATAATTATATATCTAACTTGCTTCTACTGGCACAGAAAGCCAGTAAAACATTTTATTTATGTCAAAAGGTATTCCAAATAGGTTAAAATCCAAGAAATTTGCACAGCAGGTGCTTCAAAAACATTGCAAATGGCCGCACTTCTGGTATTTGAAACTAATTACGGACCCGGACTTGGAAAAACCATGATAATTTTCCGGATTTCGTTTACAATGTCAAAAAAAAAAAAAAAAAAAAAATCCAACCTACCGACCCTATTTTTCAAAATGATGTTACCGGAAACACAGATTTTTTTGTTTTTTAGGCCTTAGGAACTTTCATTTGGGAAATCCCCTGCAAATAGTGACAGTTGGCAGGTACATGTATGCATGGTATGCAGAGTTCGCGAAAACTTGTTTTGACCCGTCGGTCATGGGACCAACAAAGCAAGATTATTTGTCAGTCCTACAAAATTTTAGCCAGTCCTAAAAAATCTGTCAATTTTTTTCTGAAATAAAAATAATAACATATTTGATCGAAAAGTTTTATTTTTCACAGCCACGGACAAATAAACATTGAATGACCAGTTCTTTTCTTCTGATTGTTCTTATTTAAAGTAATCTTCACTATCCATTTCATCATCTGAATCACTTTCTCAGTATTTGTTATCTCCATCGAAGGGTTCAATCGCCGATTGTTTGCCTGGGATGGCGACATGAACAAATTTAGCAGGCCACGTGTAGATCGGCGCTTTGGTTTCCGTAGGCTTCTGTTTGTTTATAATGGGAAACCAGTACCGGAAATAAGCAGCAGGTACATCTGATGACCGATGTAAACGCCTATTGGAAATAGTTGCGGTACAACTAATTACCGATAAAAAAGGCACTGCAACGGCCGTTTTTACATCGGTCATCAGGACCGGCACTAGCTTTCAAAATACTGGTCTGAGCCTCATTTTGACCGACAGGACCGACAGGACTGACCATTTTCGCAACTCTGGGTATGCAAACTGTAGGACAGAAAGTAGCAGGACATAAATACGTGTTTTTATATATTTTTTAATTTGATTTTTTTTTTATGTAAAAATAAGGAGATGTGGTATGTCTTAGTTGATAACAAGGCTTCCAAAACAGTCGTATTTGCCGGACAAATGTCAGTTTACCTGACATTGTCTGACTGGGCCAAGCATGAAATGGACATCCTAAGTGGGTTTGCCATTTTAACATTCATGCGATTCAGAAAAATCAACCAATTAGACGACCGTGTGCCTTAAACAGCCACACTTTTCCGGTCATAAAAGTGACAGTAATCTATAAAGAAGCCCTACTGTAATCCCCTCTCATTACAATCAATGTTAATTAAGTGTCAAACAGGTGAGATTTACCTGTGATCATCAGTGAGGAGTAAAATATTTGCGGACATCAATCAATCTTTTCGAAGATATTTTTAGCTCACCTGGCCCGGCCAAGTGAGTTTTCTCATCACTTGGCGTCTGTCGTCCGTCGTCATCCGTCGTCGTTAACTTTACAAAATCTTCTCCTCTGAAACTACTGGGACAAATTTAACCAAACTTGGCCACAATCATCATTAGGGTATCTAGTTTAAAATTGTGTCCGTGACCTGCCAAACCAACCAAGATGGCCGCCATGTTAAAAATAGAACATAGGGTAAAATGTATATTTTGGCTTCTAACTCTGAAACCAAAGCATTTAAAGCAAATCTGACATGGGATTAACTTGTATATCTATCTATCCCTGAAATTTTCAGATGAATCGGACAATGGGTTGTTGGGTTGCTGCCCTAAATTAGTAATTTTACGGATTTTTTCCGTTTTCGGTTATTACCTTGAAAATTATTATAGATAGAGATAAACTGTAAACAGCAATAATGTTCAGCAAAGTAAGATCTACAAATAAGTCAACATGATCAAAATGGTCAGTTGACCCCTTAAGGAGTTATTGCCCTTTAAAGTAATTTTTACCAATTTTTGTAAATTTTGTAATCTTTACAAAATCTTCTCCTCTGAAACTACTGGACCAAATTCAACCAAACTTAGCCACAATCATTATTAGGTATTTAGTTTAAAAAAGTGTGTGGTGACCCAGCCAACCAACCAAGATGGCTGCCATGGCTAAAAATAGAACATAGGGTAAATGTAGATTTTGGCTTGTAACTCTGAAATCAAAGCATTTAAAGCAAATCTTACAGGGATTAACTTGTTTATCAAGTAAATATCTATCTGCCCTCAAATTTTCAGATGAATTGGACAACTGGTTGTTGGGTTGCTGCCCTGAATTGGTAATTTTAAGGAAATTTTATGGTTTTGGTTATTATCTTGAAAATTATTACAGATAGAGATAAACTGTAAACAGCAATAATGTTCAGCAAAGTAAGATCTTCAAATAAGTCAACATGATCAAAATGGTCAGTTGACCCCTTAAGGAGTTATTGCCCTTTAAAGTAATTTTTACCAATTTTTGTAAATTTTGTAATCTTTTACAAAATCTTCTCCTCTAAAACTACTGGACCAAATTCAACCAAACTTAGCCACAATCATTATTAGGGTATTTAGTTTTAAAAAGTGTGCGGTGACCCAGCCAACCAACCAAGATGGCTGCCATGGCTAAAAATAGAACATAGGGGTAAAATGTAGATTTTGGCTTGTAACTCTGAAACCAAAGCATTTAAAGCAAATCTTACAGGGATTAACTTGTTTATCAAGTAAATATCTATCTGCCCTGAAATTTTCAGATGAATTGGACAACTGGTTGTTGGGTTGCTGCCCTGAATTGGTAATTTTAAGGAAATTTTATGGTTTTGGTTATTATCTTGAAAATTATTACAGATAGAGATAAACTGTAAACAGCAATAATGTTCAGCAAAGTAAGATCTTCAAATAAGTCAACATGACCAAAATGGTCAGTTGACCCTTAAGGAGTTATTGCCCTTTATAGTCAATTTTAACAATTTTCATTAATTTGGTAAATTTTGGTAAGTTTTACAAAATGTTTTCCTTTTGTAATCTTCTTTTCTGAAACTGCAGTAGAAAATCAATATAGAAAACAATCTACTAATGAACTGGCAATAAAATAATTGATAATTCTATAACATGAAAAAAACCACATTAATACCTGATGCTGGTGTTTCTTTCTTTACATTGAAAATGATGTCACAACTATAATCCCGAACAATAGGTCGAATATCAGATATGTTTCAGTACTTTGGCTTCATTTTCTACAGATTCAAGTGCAAATGATGCTTGAATTCCTACACTAATTTATACAGACTTCATCCCCTTTCACAGGTAATGCCTGCCTCATATTATATTTAAAACTTTACTAGAATATCAGAAATTTGAGAGAAAATTAATCAACCATGCAAGATCTAAAACTTAATTAATATTGTTCAAATTATCAATTAACTATTAAAAAAAAATTCTCATTAACAAAATATAGTTCTTCATTTTATATTTTATCAGAAGTTTAGGAAAAAATTGAATTTAATTGTGTCCCTTGTTCTCATTTCCTGGGATAAATCCAATACAAATTAAAGTATTGGTATTGAATTAATATTTAAGAAATATTTCAAACCTTACCATTTTCTTCACAAGAATGAAGACCATATTTTCAGTGTCATGAGTATCAGTCATCATATTTGTCGTACTTTGTTGTTTAAAAGTTGAATACAAAAAGATCAACAAAGCAATTCAAAACCACTTGAATTTTGCAACAACAAATGAGAGTTTTAACGACCTCAGCTGGCTATACAACCCTTGTACAATCAACTGAATTTTGCAGAAATCATTAATAGGAAAGATTGCCCTTAAATGATAATTTTTATTACCTTTTGTTTTGTTTTTTTTTTTTTGGGGGTTGCAACAACAAAACTTCACAACAAACTTTCTCATCACTTGCATTTCGTTAGATAAATTTTACAAAATTCTCCCTGAAACTACTGTCAAATTAAACCAAACTTGGTTTAAATCACCACTAGGATATCCAGGGACCACTGTGTATGATGACCCTGCCTGCCAACATGGCACACATGGCTGAAATAAAACATAGGTTTCAAACGCACTTTTTAGTCTTATATCTCTGAAACTAAACAACAGTACAACAGTTGCATTTATCATGCATCAATTGTAAATAAAATATCAGGTGAGCGACACAGGGTCCTTGGAGCCTCTAGTTTTATTAAAATTAAAACATATCCTGGTTTAAATCTAACTACTTTTAAGCAAAATAAATTGAGACTATCGAAAAAACGTATTTAAGACAATAAGACCATAATTTTCAAGCAACAGGTAAACTGTTTTATACCAGACATTGATCGTTCTATTTATTTAAAAGTTTTTTGTTTTTTTTATTTAATTTCAGCGGTTTGCATCTTATGAATTTAGTCAAAAAAATTTATATTATGTGAAATACACGTACACATAATTTGATGAAAATTGTAAAAGGTAGCAGTAAAGGTTTTAAACTAACATGACTAAGAAAACAATTTGTTTTAAAATCTATTTGATGAAATTATTCATTTTTAAGATTTAAAGCATTAACACATTTTTTTTTTGGAGAAGTGGGGAGGGGGGGTGGGTCTGTTCTGAAACATGTCTGTCTGGAAGGTATCATCTGACCTTGACCTCATTTTTATGGTTCAATTGTCAATGTTAAGTTTTTGTGTTTTGGTCTGTTTTTCAAATACTAATAACAATAGGTCAGCTATACTTTGTGTACATGGTGTAAGGAAGAATTGTAAGGTGTATATATGTCTGTCTGTTACAATTTATCTGACCTTCCCCTCATTGTCAGAGATTTTTTAAAATGTTAAGTTTCTGTAATGCTTTTAGTAAAACCTTTATCTTTGAGACTTTCAACATAAAATCAATGGTCAGTAAAGCAGGCGAGACATTTCAGCGTTTGCACTCTTGTTTTTAAATAGTTCACTAAATTCAAGTTATTTACTTGCAGTTAAAACTTATGAAACTGTAGGTTTTTGTCTCGCCTGAGACGAAAGTCGTGGAAAGCGAGACTGAGATTGTTTTTACGGGGACAGCTTGGCGGTGATAGCGTCAACAATTGTTAAGATTTCTGCTTAAGTTAGTTTACTTTTATTATACTAGGAACTACTTGTGATAGATCATTAATATTTAATATAAAGTTGCATTACTATCAGCAGATCAGTACACATCAGTTTGATGACTATTTCGAAGCCCTGTCCCGTAGGTCATGGTCCCGCAACTTTGAATAAACTAGCAATTTTCAATGATAAGTTTTCTGCTTAAGTTAGTTTGATAGGAACTACTTGTAATATATCATTGATATTTAATATGAAGTTTCATTACTATCAATACATATCAGTTTGATGACTATTTTGAGGCTCTGCCCCCGAAGTCACTATGCAGTGACTTTGAATTAATTAGGAATTTTCAATGTTAAGTTTTCTGCTTATTAAGTTAGTTTTAATAGCATCTTCTTGTGATATATAGATCAGTGATATTTTGAATGAAGTGGCATTTCTATCAGTGCATATCAGTTAAGTTTGACGACTTTTTTGAGGACCTGCCCCAGGTAAGTTTCAGCAACTTTGAATTAACTAGCAATTTTCAATGTTAAGTTTTCTGCTTAACATGCTTAAGTTAAATTGATATGAACTACTTGTAATAGATCATTGATTTTCAGAGCTCCAGATAAGCTGCGTATTTGCGTGATCACGCAATAAAAACAATTGAAAACCCAATGCAATTGACGATTGCAGCGTTCAAAATCCCAATTCATGCAAAGGAAAACCCAATAAATGTCAAAACCAAGCGTTCTAAACCCTTCGGTACTTATACATCTCTCGGATTTCAAATGTTTGGCTTTGAGCGTTCCTGATGAAGGTAAATCCAGAAAAGCGCTTCGGACGCATGAAATTATTAAACGTGTTGTTTTCAATTTTTTACATCACTGGGTTGATACCTCTGCTGGTGGACTATCAGTCCCCGAGGGTATCATCAGCTCAGTAGTCAGTACTTCGGTACTGACATGATTTATAACAAACCTTTCTAAAATTGTCCGTTTATAAATTTTGAAATTATAAAGAAATTAAGGTTTCAACTCCCTCAGGCAAAGTTGACCTTAGATGAATTTGGCTATTTGTTTTAGGTATTTTTGTCATATAGCTCTTCAACTGTTTTGGTACTTATACATCTCTCGGATTTCAAATGTTTGGCTTTGAGCGTTCCTGATGAAGGTAAATCCAGAAAAGCGCTTCTGTTGTTTTCAATTTTTTATAGTCGTTTTCGTGTGTGTTATTTACCCTTATCTATATATTATTATTGTGTAAATCTATTTTTGTAATATTGATCATGTTGATAATTGGAAATCTCCTTTCATTCTAAAAATAGAGCGTTACATCAAGTAGTTGATCTGGGTCCCTGTTGGAATTGTCCGTTGCTCAAAAGGTAAACGTGCTGATGTAAACATATTTCGATCTTCTCTGCGTTTATCCAATTAGCGTAAGTGATCATAATTATTTTCGTATTGCTTGGGATTTATGTCAATGAATGAATTAAAACGAAAGTAAATTTTCAGTAATAATATTGAATAGAAGCATGTTTTCATATGTTCATCTTCTTTTTGATGGCTGAGGGATAATTATGATAACACGACTCAGCTAGTGTTTTCAGGAAGCGTTCCTCGGACACACGGGTTCATGCATAGCGGGTCCAGACAGAAAAGCATGCGTCCAGGGCGAGTATACGCGCCTTAATGAAAACATTGTTACTAGTACGACAAAAACGGGTTTTGTCTCAGTTGTGCAAGAATTAAATCAGTTTGATAGAGAAAGGCCAAATCAATTATATAGTTGAAAAGCATTAGATCCCAAAAGTTCTAATAAGGGACAACTAATGACCAGATAATTTTATGTAAATACAAATAAACAAAAATATTCAAGTATTTTTTAGTTTTAAAAGAGTTTTTTTTTCATTTCTGTTGAAGAGTGAACACACGTATATGTTTTGACATAAATGTAGCTTGCCATGTTCTTTGTTTTTGACCTAATTGTTCTTATGCCAATTAGACAACAATATAGATAGTTATTGGCAAGTGTAGTACAACATTGTCATTTATTTATTTGGGTCTCATTCATTAATCCACCCATGGTCATCAAGGTTTTAAGGTGCATCTTAATCCAACTGGTAACTCTTTATTATTTTAAAAAAAGTAGGTCTGACAAACAGTTGATAGGACTGGCAAAACTGTCTTACAGGATCCAATGTTCACAAGAACTACATAAAAATCTAAAAACCTAACCACACCTACCCAAATAAACCGAAGGGTGATCGAATGTGCTCTCGAAAGGCAATTAGTTAAATGCCCCACTAGTGACCGTGCATCATTTTATATAAATTTAGAGAAAATACAAAACTGGCAAACAACTAAAACAAACCAGATACAAATAAAACGAACAATTGCTCGTCAGGGTATAAACCGAATAAAACAGCCATGACATATATAATGAAAGAAACATATTTACGGTGGATGAACATCTCGGTTTGATATAATTTCATTATAACATGCCTAAATTCGATATCTTGATGATGACAAAACCCCATACATTAAGGAGCTTGGTGGTGAAAAACCCAATTTGATATTTGCTTGAGGGGTGAATTGGAATTAATAATGCAATTGAAAAAACTCTCACTCAATTACATAAAAAATGGTGGGTAAAATCCCCAATTTGTGAATTCTTATCTGGAGCTCTCAATATTTAATATACAGTTTCATTACTATCAGTACATATCAGTTTGACTACTATTTTGAGGCTCTGCCCCTAAGTCATGGTCCAGTGACTTTGAATTAATAAGCAATTTTCAATGTAAATAGAGAAAAACTATGTGGTCAAACATGTTCAGAATGTGGAGATCTACCTACTGTCCATTTACATCAAAATTGTCAGACTAATTCTTATAAGAGTTATTACCCTTAAATGATCAAATATTACTTTTTAGCTCACCTGGCCTGAAGCAAAACCAAACATGGCATGAATATTCCTTATGAGGTGCTGATCAAGTGTTGTAACTTTGTAGCCGATCCATCATCCAAGATGGCCTACAGCGGGGGACTTCGTTTAACATTGGACCCTATGGACAATACATACAAATGTCTTATTTTAGAGAACCACTGAATGGAATGAAACCAAACATGGGATAAATGTTCCTTATGAGGTGCTGACCAAGTGTTGTTACTTTGAAGCTGATCCATCATCCAAGATGGCTGCCAGAGAGGGACTTAGTTTAACATAGGACCCTATAAGAAATACATACAAATGTCTTCTTTTAGAGAACCACAAAATGGAATGAAACCAAACATGGCATGAATGTTCCTTATGAGGTGCTGACCAAGTGTTGTAACTTTGTAGGCGATCAATCGTCCAAGATGGCCACCAGTGGGGGACTTCGTTTAACATAGAACCCTATGGACAATACATACCAATGTCTTCTTTTAGAGAACCACTGAATGGAATGTAACCAAACATGGCATGAATGTTCCTTATGAGTTGCTGACCAAGTGTTGTTTCTTTGAAGCCGATCCATCATCCAAGATGGCTGCCCTAGAGGGACTTAGTTTAACATGGGACCCTATGGGAAATACATACAAATGTCTTCTTTTAGAGAACCACTAAATGGAATGAAATAAAACATGGCATGAATGTTCCTTATGAGGTGCTGACCAAGTGTTGTAACTTTGTAGGCGATCAATCATCTAAGATGGCCACCAGCGGGGACTTAGTTTAACATAGGACCTTATGGGAAATACATACAAATGTTTTCTTTTATAGAACAACTGAATGGAATGAAACCAAACCCTAATGAGGTGCTGACAAAGTGTTGTCACTTTGTAGCCAATCAATCATCCAGGATTGCTGCCAGCGGGGAACTTAGTTTAACAAAGGGAAATATATACAAATGTCTTCTTCTAGAAAACTGCTTGATGGACTGAAACCAAACATGGTATGAATGTTTCTTTTGAGGTGCTGACTAAGTGTTGTTACTTTGTAGCTGATTTGTCATTGTCCTTATAAAGTCATTTTCTACAATTTCAATGAATTTATTGGTAATTTCTGTAAACTTTTCAAAAGTCTTCTGCTTTTGATTAAATTTACGGTGCCAATATTAAACCAAATTTGGCCTCAATCATTATTAGGGTATCTGTTATGATTTTAATCTATTTTTACATGATTTACATAACCAAAGTAGAACCAGGTGAGCGACACAGGCTCTTGAGAGCCTCTAGTTTTCATTTTTGTCTATTATCTTGAAAACTACGATAAACAATGATAAATAGAGACAACTTTTAATAGCAAAAATGATCAGGAAGACAAAATCTACCAGTAAGTTAACACGGTCCTAAGGCCAATAATATAATATTGTTTGTTTCCCCTCCCACTACTGACCCGGTAAAATCACCGCGACCTGAAAAATTTTATTGGCCGTTGGTGTCCAAATATTTTTTTTTTTTTTGGTATTTTGGTTTTTGGTGATACCTTTCTGATGCTGTAATCCACGAGCTTTTTAATTCAAAGCATTTTCGCATGGAAGCGTCTAAATGATACGGCATGGATTTTTCTAGCATTCCACAGGGGCCGGTATTCGGACCCATTCCCAATGACAAAACCCTACATTTTTTTACCCAATTTTGGTAGCAAAATTCCCAAACGATCTCAAAAGTCATTTTCATCTGTAATACTCATGACAGCGATGTTTATTTTGTTCAACCGCTAGCTTTATGACGAAAATCGCTAACAAGTAATGTGTAAATCCGAGTAAAAACATATCTGATTAACAAAAACAATATCGATAACAACGGCTGCAAGAAACTGGAAATGTAGACAATTACAATACCGGATCAGATTCCGGGAACTGATAAGACTAATTCTGGATTTGGTGATCAACTACAATAAAATGAATAAAAAAAAATCCAAGCAGGTCACAAAATACAGCTATGAAATATAAACAGTAGATTGAAAACCAAAAGATATATCATGTATATGAAAAAGAAAGAAGAAAAAGGAAATACTTTATACAGAAACTCAAAATTGTTTTTAGTTCACAACTTTTTATGTCAAAATCTAATAAAAAATATCGTTAGTAAGAAAATTTTGAAGATAAGCCCCAAACTTTATTTAGAATTAAGAAAAACATGGTTTAGAAAATATTGAATAATATATATATAAATCTGTGAAAGAAAATATGCCTTGTCATTAGATAAACATTCTCTGAAATTGGACAATGCAATCCAATTAATCTGCAGCAAAACAATTCATTAATAAAAAAATAAAAAAAACAAAACTGAAGCATCTTTCAACCCTGGCACTGAGTGCATCTTGATTTGCTTGGTCTTTAACCTCTGTTTCTGTATAAAGGATAAAATCTTTGAGTAAAAGTGGTCTGAATAATGCTTTAAAATCTATCTACTTTGAATTCTGTACAAATTCAATATAGAAAACCATATCAAGGAATAAAATAAAATAATTTGCCTACCTACCTACCCATACCCTGAAAACCTCAGTCGGGAAGGGGAAACAAAAGATATTTTTAATGATGGCCTAATTGTCAAATGACTTCTTAAACGAGTTATTGCCTTAAATGACAATATTTACAATTTTTAGCTCATCTGGCCCAAAGGGTCTACATTGAATCTGTATTTATGTTACCTTCAGTTTAACCCCCAAGCTAGAGATGTGTTACTGATGTACCAGGGGTATTAAGCTATCAAAAGGAAAAAAATGACAAAATTGAAAGTTAAACAAGGGTAGACCATATTGTTGACTTTCTTTCCACAAAAAATCATTTTTTATAAACCGCTCAAAATGAATGATGATTAACACATTTTTTTAAGCAGTAATATGAAATCAAACAGAGCTAGAAAATAAAATGGGGTTGCTGAGAAGCTATCTATATCTATTTATAGTTATATAAATAAGAAGATTTGGTATGAGTGCCAACGAGACTACTCTCAATCCAAGTCACAATGTTTAAAAAGTAAACAATTATTGGTCAAAGTACGGCCTTCAACACTGAGCCTTGGCTCACACCAAAGAGCAAGATATAAAGGGCCCCCAAATGACTAGTGTAAAACCATGCAAACTGGAAAACCAACGGTCTAATCTATATAAAATATGAGAAACGAGAAACTTTTATGAACCACACCAACAAACCATAACCACGGAACAATAGGCTCCTGACTTAGGACAGGTGCATACAAATGCAGCGGGTTTAAACGTTTTAACAGGCGCCAACCTCCATGTTAATATTAGGTTATATGACAGTTGGCTGTATTAGCTGATTAGGAGGTCATCTTGATGATTAATTATATGGTGTCTAGACTACATTACACATGAAATGGTGAACATCAATTTGACATCTATTTCCTCTTTAAGGAGTTGTAGCATTAAACATGTTAAATGATGGTTGTTAACTAATTTCTTGTCCATCATATACTTTTTATAAGCCCGTTTATGGGACGTATTATGGTATACCTCTGTCCGTCCGTCTGTCTGTCATCAACATGTCGGACATTAACTCAAAAACGCTTCAACCAATTTGCATAAAACTTTTTTTTGGTGAATTGTTCATATCTATTGATGTGAGCTCCATTTCGTTTTTTTATAAAATTTAGATTTTACGTTTCTGAGTTATGGGGTTTTATTCATTAAAAAAGGGGGGATTTTCCAGTTTTCGGACAATAACTCAAAAATGCTTTCACCAATTTGCAAGAAACTTTGGTCAATTGTTTATATCTATTGACATGAGCTCCCTTTCAATTTTATTTTATAAATTTTAGATTTTACACAGTTCTCATGAAACGAGAAGTTATGAGATTTTATTCGAGTTATGAGATTTTATTAAAAAGGGTGATTTTCTAGTTTTCGGACAATACCTTTAAAGTGCTTTGAGCAGTTTTCATTAAACTTTGGTGACTGGTTTATATCAATTAAGATAACCTGCCTTTAGTTTTTCACAAATTTCTGATATGACATTGAGAAGTTATTGAACTTTATTCGTAAAAAATGCGACAGGCGTATCATGCGCTCATGGCACAGCTGTTTATTAAAAGATCTTCTCCTCTTAAATTAATGAACCAATTTCAACAAAACTTGGGCTCAGTGCTCTTAGGTTATATTGTATAAAGATTGTGTTGTTTTTACAGTCAGTACATGCAGTTCTAGTTTCGGTTTGGGACCTTTTTTTTTTTTAAATAGGAGCTTAACTATGGTCACGGAATGCATGATGTCACAAATCTCAACTCTGATTGGCATGATAGGATGAAATTACAGAATTGAACATAAACAAGATAAAAAGATATATGCTACGGACATACATTTGTGTACAATCAATCTTTGAAATGAAATTATCCAGATAAATAAAATAACTTCAGGAAAAGAAGGTGTCATTATCAACACTGTCAAATTGTTTGGAAATTATTAATAGCTCAAGTGTTCTAATTATATCTTATTGACTTTGTGTACTTGCATTCCAAGAGGTAATAATAATCATGATAATCTCAAGAGTACAAAATATTATACTTGAAATAAAGAATGTCTAAATACATATACAGTGTATCATGTATATCGCAAATCTAATTACTTGTCAAAAGCTGTCTTATGTAGATCATCTCCATTCAGCGTCCCTCTGTCCTCAATATACACACTGAAACAGGTTGTATCTCTAATTTTTAAAGTTGCGCTTGACATATAGTTGTAATTGACATTTCTTCATGTTTCTAAACTGTATCAAGTTTGTTTTCCATTACAGATTGTAACCTACTAATATCTTATGTTTATATCTACTTCACAGCTATAGGCACTTTTTATAAATCTCTGAAAAATACCTATATGCATGTACATACATTTAGTTCAGTACCATATGAAATATAAGGGCATATACTCAACCTTCAGAATCTTCAGCCTGTTGCGGTGATTTGTGTGCATTTTAACTATGATAAAAAAACCTAATAAAGATTCATGGTGTGTTTTAAACTCTATGCTCACATCTGAATGCGTCAGATATCTTTTTTTTTAAAGATAGTACTAGTGTTAACTGTAAGTCAACAAACATGGCCACCATGGCTAAAAATAGAACATATGGGTAAAACCCATTAATATTCTTATATCTCTCAACCTTAATAAAATATATAAAATCTGACAGATGCAAACATGTTCACAATGTCAATATCTACCTTTTTCCTGTTTGCACTAAATTATCAGATGACTCATTATAGGAGTTTTTACCCTTGACGTTTTAGTCCCACGCGTTGAGGGGAACATGGAAATACTGGGCGTCCGTCCATGTGATGTCCATCTGTGTGTCCTTCCGTCTGGTCTTGTTAGGTACAATTATTGCCAGATTTTTATAAAACTTATACTATAGGTTAATATCAGCAATATCTTGGACAAGTTCTATAATGGTGAACGATCAACTTTTTTTAAAAGAGTTGTGCCCCTATATTTTTAGCTAGGAAATATTAAATTTTATGGAAAATGGCCTTGTTAGTGCTCTCACGGTTATAATTCTTGCCAGCTTTTTATAAAACTTATACTATTGGTTAATATCAGTATAATGGTGGACGATCAACTTTTTTTAAGAGTTATGCCCCTTGGAAATATTAAATTTATGGAAAATGGCCTCGTTAGTGCTCTCACGGGTACAATTCTTGTCAGCTTTTTAGCTTAACTAAGTGAGCTTTTCTCATCACTTGGTGTCCGTCGTTAACTT
>JAASAO010000016.1:0-46872 GCA_017311375.1 Mytilus coruscus
GACAGCACAAAATGTAATAATAATTATGTAAAAGTAATAGCGTGCAGATGAACCCCTCGATGCCTTTCATAACATACACTATGTATTGAACTCGTGGTTGAAGGCTGTACGATATCATGCAGTAGTTTACATCACTGTCCTTTGTTTACGGTAAAACGCTGCGTTATTGGCAGTCATACAACATATAAATATTTCAATATCTTTATTTTTATGTTCAAAACTATGCTATTCTGTCCTTTAAAAATGTTTATGTGAAAAATTAACAAACCACTCTGTATTCCTAACCGTATTTCCTTTTTTGTAGAACGTTTTGCATCGCTTACTTGTTGACATCGGGAAATGGTGCTCTCAGACATGTCCACGTTGTGAAAAAATGTTTTTGAGAAGACCCCTCAAAGCGACCGTGTCAAAGATGAAGAGCACGCGCTGGTCGTTAGAGACATGCGTTAAAAATGCGAACTGTTAAATGGCGGAGCCATCTTAAGCTTGATTTTCTGTAGTAGAGATAACATTTTGTAAGTGTTAACCAAATGATGTGCCGTTTTTATTTGTTAGTGGTCATCATGTTAAGATCTGCACTATACAGGTTTTTTATATCTATTTTTGTTTTATGACATATGGTCTAGATACGGAAGGCGAATGTTATGCGCAAATAATACTTGTTTAAACAAACACCAATGTGTGCTTGTACCAAGATTAGCGCTCTAGAACATGTGCTTTTTGTAGTTGTTTCTATTTGTTTTAATGTCAATTGTTTTCGAAGGGTTCGATTGTTGGTGGTTGAAGTACTACTAGTGATCTGTTATTTTGTCTACATTTCTTTTATTCTTTGTATGTACAAATGTATTGTTCTGAACATAATTTTAAAATGATGGTAATGAATGAATTAAATGTTCTATAGTTTACATGTACGCCATTAAGTATTCGATGCCAATACTATAAAAATATAATCAAACAGTAATTGTTAAAAATCCATAAATTAAAGCGACAATGCTTTACCGATATTCACATCTCGTAAATCGATATACATGATATAGAAGAGACAAATAGAAATGATCAACGTAAAGAAAAAAAAAGCACTGAAGAAATCACACGAACGCCAAAAAGTGTAAGAAAGGGTGCGTCGAGAGGATAATCGTCTCCTGCTATGCATGCATCTCCATCCATGCATATTTACACTCAGTCAAAACATCAAAATCGGGAATAGGAAACCATAGGTAAAATAACTGATCAGACGACTAGATCTAAGACCGCAAAAACATGTTGCTAGTGAGTTAAGACACAGATTCATCGTATCAATCAATCAATTCGTGACGGTGACTGTAGTGTTTATGTTAGTTGTTCTATTTCATTACTTTGTAAGAGCAGCTTTTGTGTAAGGAGCACACCACTAATAATGGAGTCCATGTAATGTGAACATGCACGAGCGTATTTTACTCCTGAACATGGGATGTTGACAATTGTAAAGTTGAAATCATCATGTTTGTCATTGATTCCAGTTTGCAGTCTTCAATCGGTGTCAATCGGTGTCAATGTCGAGTTTATTATCAAGATATGAAGCAGACATTCTACTTTTGGTAGTATCTCAAGTTCACTGGGATATATAAGCACTCATTGAAATGTTGTTTATTGACAGACAGAATGCATAAATTGATAGACCCGAATCTAGGATAATGTATTTGTCATCTTTATTGATTCTGATACGTTTGTGTCTCATGAATGTATGCTTTATAGTGAAACGAAATAAAACAATGTGATGTAGGTAGTATAAACATATTTTATTAACTTATTTATCAAGTGATACAAAAAACAAAATGGCATGAACATGAACAAGTAAACCAAATAATATATCAATAGGATTACTTAAAAATACTTAAAATACTACATGGTTTAACGATTGATGTTTTTAACCATATGTTAAAACTGTATCAAGATCATATGACCGTAGCATTGTTCTTTGTAGCCTGATCAAATATATACTTAACATATTATTTACTCTTTTGCTTTGTTGTTTCATACATTGCGGCTGCCACAGTGTACATGTGGTACATTAATATAACGGTACAGTTTGACATAAAACATAGCGATTAAATCCCTGGCTCGAAAATAAAGTGTTTGTTGTAGATCAAGGTAATATAGTTATGTATCATCAAAACAAGGGCGAGATAATTACTTAGTAAGAAAAATGTTTAACAATTGCATCAAGAAGGCAAATGATACAAGCAAAGTCATGGCATTATATTATCTCTCTCGACTATTTTACATCTTTTGTGTTAAATTTGTTCATTGAAACAGGCAGTAGTTATGTAATGTTCAAATATTAGGGATAATTATAATTTATAAGACTTAAGTAAGATTTCTTTAGAATTATTTTTCTCTTCTTAACAATTACAAAACTACTGCACATGGTGATACTTAAAATAGTTGTAATTAGGACAACAGATACTCGGCGACTTGATCCCTTTTTTGTATGATTTACTTATTTTAACTGATTGAAGTACGTATATTTGGCAGTTATAAAAACAAATTCCGTCAGAATTTGAAAAAAGCATACGGTTATATCATTTTCCGTTTTTCAATACATGTTTGCGATTTGTATGTTGTCGTTTAAAGCAAAATGTGGAAGCACTACCTCAGAACCAAAAAGTATAACACATATATTACAAATGACAAATACATACATAGAAAACAACAGACTGTTTTAACTTTACTAGATATTCGCATACAGTGAATCTCTCGAGAATCACCTCTGAGTAGGACTCTAATACAATGATAACAGTATTCATATTGATCCTGAAATAGACAAAAATAGCAAAGGCTATAAATACATCAATCTTACAAAATTATTTACATATTAACTATCTTATCTGCTAAAGTGATGACTTGAAATTTATTGATGCAATCTCTTTCTGACAACTCAATGTTCACGTTTGAGGAATGTTAGGTCTTCGATAAACTAATTTTGTTTTGGTTTACTCGATTTGATTTAAGACTTTTGAATTTCTGGCTTTGTAATTTATAAATGATTTAGACTTTCAACTGTATTAATGTTGTTGGCACTGAGGAGTTTTATTTAGACGACACAATTAGCCTGGTATCTTTGATCTCTGGTTTAGTGTCTCATATATATTAACTCTATGAAGGAAGTTATGATAATGAACACATGCTTTAAACTATTGTTTCGTGTAGCTCATGAGCTACTGGAATTTTGCAAATAGAAATGCAACGTAAACAATGAAAAACTTAATTTCGTTACTTTTGTCTTAAAATTTAGTTCTTGATTATCATTTACAATTCACTGTTGAAATTCAAGGGAACTTATCATTTTGTGACACTCGTCAGTTGTGTTTTCCCAACATCATTCAGGATCGATTTGTTAGGTTATTCTCAATGTGCAGGGTTGGAAGCTAAGAATATAGAAATTAAAACAAAAAACATTTCAGAGAAGTTGTAAACTGCGTTTTCTATTTTTGAATGACGTAAAGAAAGAAATACATATGGTACAAATTCCTTAGTGTCATAATTCTGGAAGTGTTATTGTCAAGAGTTGATTGGTCATACAATGTTAAACGAGACGTTTATATATTTGAAGCACGCGATTAAAGGTTAAACATGAGGGACATTTGCAGAAGTGATATTTGGAATGTTTAAACTATCATATTGCGATTAATATGATAGAAGTATTTTGATTCCAGTGAAATGGAATATTTTATTATTCTAATTTCATTTTTTTTCAGATATAAAACTATATGTAAATTCTAGTTTATCTATGTAGCTGTTTGTTGGTGTTGTTTATTCTATCGTTTGAAAATGCAAGTAAGCAAACTAACACCATTTTTTGAAATTATACGCCATAACATAACTCTAGTTATTAGGAAAGATCTGATTCGTATATTTCATCAGCATATTTCTTTGTTAGCTGATGGGAACGTGTTAGTATTGTAGCATTTGATGTTGGATACATACCATCGGGATTGTGTAATTTTTCTTCACTACACACTTACAAATTCATCAAGGAATTCTGGTCGCCATGTTTGAATTTCTCTTACTACTTGAAAAATATCGATTTCCTCATCTATCTGCATTTTTCCAAAACTAATCGCAATACTACAAATAACCCACTCTTACTACAGCCATCACTGAAATAATAAGAAACCTTTGCAAAATTATGTTATAAACTGATAATTATTATTACTATTATTTGATAACAATGTTTAATATTTTTATGGTGATCATGTTCACTGTCGTTCAGGATTGCATAAAGCTAAATCTTACAATGCTTATTCTTAGGAATTGGTGAATAAACTACAACTGTCTTACATTAATACGAGGTTGCCATTAATGTTTGAAGAACTACTTACTCTTTAGGATAACCAGAATTCACGTGCGATGTATGTACGTTGGTGTTTGTGTTGACGAATCGTTAAGTTTATGCGTAGCGTTTTGTTTTCGTTTCTTTTTTTTTTTGTGTTGTCTGTTTTCTATATAATCTGTGATTGCCCCTTGGTATATGCTGCCTCTTTCTTTGATACATCTAAAATTTGTGACTATGGATTTTATTAACGTATTTTTACAATATGGAGAAAAATTATGCATAAGAAATTGGCCTTATATTGTCAAACCATATTTGAGGAAACAACTAATTATAACGTTATTTAATGTTCACCATAGGAACTAATCTACCAGGTTGTTAATGACGTACCTACAAACTACAGTGATAAGGCCTTTATTTTCTTAAATCGTTAGAATAAAAACGGCACTACACCCATTATTCATGGTTATATATATAAAATCATGTGAATTCTTTGTATCTGAGGGTCCGGATTGAGGAACCTTCTTTTCTGTATTCTTGCATTTTTTCCTCTATTCTTTTTTTGGCACGCTATTCTTTATTTTGTTAAATTTTGGGATCCCATTATTTTTTATTTTAGTTATTTTCTGATATTTTAGCACCCTATTTATCTGTATTCTTTATTTGCGTGGTCATTGTTTCCTCTACTCTTTCCCATTATTCGCTAGTCAGGAATATGACAGTTGTTTTCCACTCGTTCCGTTAGTTAATAACGTTTAATATTGTCAGTTTTTGTGGACTTTCCCTTTTTGAATTTACCTTAAGAGTTCGGTAATTTTGTTATAATTTATTCATTATTTTGTTTGCCCTCTGTTCTCTATTTTACTTTTTAATATTTTAGTACCCGCATTATTTTCTACTCGTTACTTTCTTTGCCGTTGTGTTCATATTAAACCTTAAGCTTCTTCCTACCGTATGGTTCAAAGTAAGCGGAAACTCTCCTTGTGCATTTTCCGGTTCTTTGACAATACGGAAATCATCAAACTGTAGCATTTCTTTCTTCTTTAACCACAATGGAGCATCCTGGCGAAAAGATATAATAAAATATGTAGTCTTAATTAATAAATCTATAACAAAAACAAAAAACTGACATTCTTTCCGCGTTCTGTTCTTCTTAGTCGACATCGCAGTACTTTATGTCCTTTTCGCTGTTCGGTAATCATTCAAGAGAATATTACAGTTTATTACATTGGTTGCAATGAATAACAGTGATTTCCAAGTGAAATAAAAACCGATGATTTCACATGTGAAATAAATCTGATAAATTCACTCCTCTGACGGCAAACAACAATAGGTTTGTCACGACGTTGTCGATGATGTTGCATGTATAGAAAACGATATAGTTCCTTTAATTTTCTGCTTTATTTTCATTTAATAATCCATGGCCAATGTAATAAAAGGAATAACTAATCCAAGAATTCAAATATCATAAAATATTCAATGTGTGACCAAACAACACTACGCGCATTCGTGAATTAATGTGTTGTTCGGTCACACGTTGAATAGTTTTCTATATTGGAATTCTATGATTAGTTATTCTATGAGTAACACATTCACGACAACTTATATCCATATCACATTTAATATTTAATCGATAACAGTACCCTGTAAATGTCCTTTTTTAAATATTTGCTGCAATACTTTTTTCAAACCTCCCATAGATTAGAAAAAACAACTCAATGACAAAAACAATTTATCTAGATCTTATTTTTGCGAATGTCCCTATGCTTTTTGGTTAGAAATAGTGTCTTCTTCCATATATATTAGGTTTTGATAGGAATCAATTCTTGTTTTAGTTAAATTTGACACGATTTGACATCAATTTGATGACTAACTAAATACAGCTAAGCAAAATTCCTATCTTAAAATAACTATAAACTAGATACCTCATGTAATCGAAACGAACAGGAATAAAGCTCACCTTATTTCCGGGATCCAACAAAACAATAATTTTGGAACTGTGATCATACATCATTCTCCAAAATCAATTACAGTTTCAACAAGTGGGCACTGTGTTACAAACATTTTACTATCATCTGAATAGCCCTGTGTTAAAATGAATGAATAAAAAAAGGACTAACATTAAATTTTTAATATAAGCAAAGGCAAGTAAATAGAAAAAATCAATAAAATATGCAATATTAAGCTTATAAAATATTGTTATATGCCATGTTTCTTCGTTTAATGAAAGTTCATATTACGCCAAAATTTAAGCAACTAGGGCAAGCATTCATCGTTTTTAGACAAGCAAAGACGCTGTATGCCATATACGAATAGGTAATGTGTACGTTATCACATTTGCAAATCAGAAGAAATGAAAGCAAAAAGAACTATAACCATGATAACTATCTGATGTATACTGTGGTACAAATAGCTATACAAGCATCAATAAGTTAAATGTAGAAAAACAAATCAATGATTATGAGTCTACATGTAATGTAATCTGAATTTAGAGTGATCAACTGGCCATGAACATGTGATACTGTAGAAACTTCAAATACTAGTAGTATAAACACGATTAAAGAATGTTTGATTTTAACATTTACTCACTGGAATTATAACGGCATTGATATAGTCACTTCTGGTTTTGCCATAAGACATTAAGTAAGGTCTATATTTGTCATCTGCAATATGTAATTTGACAAATATCACATTTACAACTGTAACATAATACATAGTCATAAGTGAAAGTCTTCCATTCGCTCGCATATTTAGAAAACAGTCACATCATTTGTAAGACAACACTAGCTGTTTCCAAAAGAAACCAACAACACCATGGCAAATAACGAAAAACGAGGAACAGAATGACAACAGTTTGTAAAACACTACATACAAAAACTTAACACTGAGCAACACAAACCCAACCGGAAACTAGAAAGGTCTAAGGTACTGAGGGAGCGTGCGCCGATCGTCAACAGCACGTGGCAACAGTCATGTTAATAGTAAGTAAAAATTCAGTAATAAGTCTCAATCGATAATGTCATAATCAAGGAAAACAAATTTTAGATTTGAATCAAACTTTTGTCACATTTTTCTTTCATGCAGTTTTGTTTGTTTCAGACCTTTTGCCACAATCAAGAAAAAAGGGAAGGTATTGTGCTTACGACTATTGAAACACATCCGTTATTCTCGTTCTCAATGACATTAATTATCAATATATAAGTTTTGTTTTTTGCTAGCGTAATATTGTGTCTACAGAGGTAATGATGAACATACAGTTAAAAAAATAAATGTAGTACTAGGTGTCCTAGGAAGGCTGTCTGAGAATATCGAGATTTGAGTCAACTTTTTGCACTTTTTTCTTCCATTCAGGTTTCTGTTTTGTCAGTCCGTTTGTTTCTTCAATACATCAATATTTAGATACCATATCAAACTGCAATACTCAAATCGGTGTGTTTGTGTGTTTGGTGTGGTTATTTTTGCTAATTATCAACATATAAATTATTACATTTCACTGTACACATTTAAGTTAAACCAGAATTACATTTTGTCTAGCATTTTTTTTTTTTAAATATATTTGTATCATACATGTCATACAAATGGTTATATATTTATGTTCGTAATTCGTGCTAACATCGCATTGCGAAGATACTTGAATGATTTATCTATCAATGATATATTTGATGTGGTTTTTTTTTCCGAAATCCTATATTCCAACGTTATTCGCTTTACTTTATAATCGCGACAACAAACTATTTAGGAAGCATAAATTCATAAGAATGTGTACTTACGTGCAAGAACAGTTGTTGCAGAAATCTTTGATTTTTTTTCTTTACAACTTGCAGCAGTAAACTCATTAGAAGGATATGATGGCCGCAACGTTCGCAATCTCTAAAGAGGTAAAATGAAAAAGATATTAAATTATGAAGCTGTTTGGCGATTGTCAATTAGATCACGTAGATAACTAGAACCAAATGAAGATCACTTGACTATCTGAACATCAGGTCATTGATGTGTAATTGCCACGGAGGCGTCTTTCAAATCAGGCAATGCCCCTTGTATTTTGCTGGTAAATAATCAACACCGGGGTTTTCCAAGACTATGGACTATATGAGATGAGCCACTACAACCAAAAGTTATACACAAGTCCCGTTTCATCTGATATGTCAGAAGGTAAATTATCTACACCTTCCTTGCTTTATTCATCTGCCGCGGACGGTGGCATTGATTACTATCTTCTTACGAGTTCCTTGTTCGTTTTTCGTCACTATACCGTATAACGAAACAAGGCCAGCGATTATTAGAACATCACACTTAAAATCAAAAGCAATTGACTAGGGTCATCCTAACGTCTTTTTGACAATTGTTTTTCAAAACTGAAGATATCAATCAACTATTTAAGATGATTTGTATTTAACAACTGCACAGATTATATCCCAGATTCAATAAAGGAGCCGAAGTTATGTAAAAATCTTGATGTATGAAAATATGTTTTGTTCTGGTGTTTCGACAGCGCTTTGAGTTTAATAATTCACATTTAGGTTCCATCATATTTAACACAAATACATAATAAAAGAGGCATTTCCATGAAACATAAGAGTAAAAACAATCAAACCATAAAACATTAGTAGCAATAAATGCAATAAAAGGAGTTACAAAATCTGTCATATTATTAGTTTGTTAAAAGTCTCAAAAGGTATTAACAGAAACAAAAAATCTGATTTACTAGTATGAAATATATAACGAACAAAATATTGAATGAATAAATGTGAATAATAGCAAGGTCGTGTCTTTCAAAAAATTAAAAATATATACACTTTCTAATGATTACATTGTAGGTGTTGATTTATTCATTAAAGAAGTGACAAATAACACGTGAAGTTTAGCTATGTCAGACATGATGGAGCTTGGGTACAATAACCAATTTGATTGTGTTCAAACACTAATAACATAAACATTGTGAAAATATTTTGCATTATTGAAGTTTGTGCTCGGGTTGCTCGCAATTGCAATGATAGCAAATTTCATATTTCATGTGTCAAAATCTGCACAAGGTCACATATTATTAAACAAACAAAGCAGATTATAATGCAAAGGCAAACATTTTTAAGTGAAGACATTTGTTAGATACTAGATAGCATGCGGAACTCATATGTATTAAGATTGTATCTACCATGCATGGAATTGTTAAAACAAATAATCTTGACAGTTGTTTACCATTCGTTTCGTTGGTTGATATAGTCTAACGTTTTTTCCGGTTTTATGGTTTTCCCCCTTTTTGAATTTACTTTGAAATTCGGATTTTATGTTAGAACTTTTTTGATACAATGTCAAAACACGTTTTACACAATATAATGTAAAAATATATCTTAATTTTCATTGTCTGCAAGTTGTTTTCATTATTCATACAATTCTTTTCTAAATAAAAACAATGGCTGAAGGAGTTTTGAAATAAAAAAAAGTTTGACATATGAACATATTGGACAAGTTGAAACAGTTATTCAGTAAAACCATTACATTTAAGTGTTGGAAATCAGTAATCAAAATGCTCTTATAATTTTGCTGTTCATGACATAACTCACTTAAATCTTGATTTTGCGACTCTCCTCATTTCAGCAATAGATATAATGAAGATGAACGTACTTCTGATGACTATTAGACATGTTGTATGCGTTTTTTCTTACCAATGCTGCACACAACATAAATATGTTAAGGAAACTTACAAATTGGTAGCCAAGTTTTTGTGCAACTGTTTTTACACTTAAATCCGCCTGTAGAACACATCCCTTAAAATATATATGATAACTGAAACTCTTCTCTGTATATTGTTTGATTTGTTGGTAATGTCTTGTTTCTTGCTTTTGTATATGTTCGCAGAAATCTTTCTTTTAAATGGATGTATTTGGAACAGAGAATAATTCCAGCAGTGCTTCAAAAACGATCGAATATTTTCCCTGCAAATTTAAAAAGATACGGTTAAAGAGTAAAAAACGAGCAACATATGTTTATTATTTATCATCGTTTAAACATAGTAGACACAAAACAAAAATATATCAGAACAGCGATTTTTTTATCTATTTGTTACCCATATTTTGACAATGTTACCTATTATGTCTGTTTTGTTCACGCAATGAATGTACCTGTCCTGAGCACTAAAACATGTATGCTTCACACTGATAATGGCAAGGAATATAACATAAACATGATAAAGGTGGAGATATAGATATGATAAGAGCCATTGTTAGGCTTCTGAAATATCACAAATAGGAACACCATGCAAATTGTTATATTTTGGATACGGTAGTGCATAAAGGTTACTTCGATGTCACAATGATGTCCTTAACATGTCGGAAATGACGAATTGGACGTAAATGGCATTTTACACTAAATTGTTGGTCAGAATTGTTATGAGTCAATGCCTTATCCAAAATTGTGCGTTTCTATACATAAAACTAACTTAAAGCAACATATCTTTTTTTTTGGTCAATCATTGACAAATACATGTAAGGTCTAATTATTAGTTACAAGTTCTCAAAATAAAGTTAACTTGGTGGATTTTGCACAAATAAAGACGTTTGAAGCATGAATTCCAATTTGAAAGACTAGAAATACAACAAATACTGCTGTCTGACAGACTCAGGTCGTATGGTCATCTGAGGATTGTTATTTGGTAAATTTTGAATTTGCTCTGATCATGCTGATTGTCCTTTTGAAGGTAAAAAATGGATGAGTTAAATCATACCTACTCTTTGTTGTTATTAAAAGCAATATGATTCTATATTTGAGTCAGTTTTTTTTTTTAGTCTAAGATTTTGTAAAAACTTAACATTTAACACATGCATGATATAGTCAGTATCATGATTGTTTGGAAAACAGTATGTCAATTAGATAAATTGTGAGCTTTTAACAAAAACGTCTTAAATTTTTCGACAATGAAATGGATCTGAAAGTACGTCAGAATATTGCTTATAGTTGGAAAACAGGCAAACACAAATATATTTATTTTCATATTTACATAATTATAAAGTGTATGAATATAAATGGATAAGAGGACAGAAATACATTGTTTTATCTAAATGACTGATATGGATGTAACATGCTCACGTTTCTAGTTTGGTAAAACGGCGTAACGTATACATTTTCCTGTAGTGCACCACCATTGAACCATTCTTATTATATTTTTTGCTTTTTACTTTCCTGTAAAGGTTTACCACTTTGATGCTATTTAGAACACCATGATCCGGCCATTGTGTAAAATGAAAATTATGAAATTTTCGTTCTTCCTGATTCTAAAATTACCAAATGTTACTCATTCTTGACAACATTTAATTATTCTCAAGTCCAGTATTTGGTATTTTATATGTAAAAATGGTATTTAACATTTCATACCGATATAACATGTTACTTTTATTATTCTTCCCTTAGTTTATTTATTTTGAATTTACATTGTATCATAGGTCAAATTTATTTGTTCAGTGTATGCTCAATGGTGTTACTATGTCCTTTGATTGAGTTAAGCTATCTCAGTTGATATTTTATATTGTGTCTTTCTATGTTGTGATGTTGCACTATTGTTTCAGAAAAAGGGTGAAGGTTTAGTACCATTAAAACGTTTAAACCCGCTGCATTTGTTTGCACCTGTCCTAAGTCAGGAATCTGATGTTCAGTAGTTGTCGTTTGTTGATGTGGTTCATAAGTGTTTCTCGTTTCTCGTTTTTATATAGATTAGACCGTTGGTTTTCCCGTTTGAATGGTTTTACACTAGTAATTTTTGGGGCCCTTTATAGCTTACTGTTCGGTGTGAGCCTAGGCTCCGTGTTGAAGACCGTACTTTGACCTATAATGGTTTACATTTATAAATTTTGACTTGAATGAGAGTTGTCTCATTGGCACTCATACCACATCTTCTTATATCTATTTTATTTCCTTCTGCTTTTATTGTTTTATCGTGTCTACTAAAACATTATTCCTTTTGCATAGTTCACTAGCATGTGGAGTCATATGCATATATCATTTTCATTTGGTTGTCAGACATCCCCGTGATATGATACTGTTCGAATATTTTCTTCTTCGGAATTTTACTTATTATATGTTATTTACAAGTTGTTCGTAATAACTCTAATTCATCAAAAAAAAAAAAAAAAAAGAAAGAACAATAAGCACAATATATATATATATGTGATACGATTGTAGATATGTACATGAATGCAATTCAATCACAAACACGAAAGAGAAGTGGTCAAGAAAAACTTTAAATCAAAGCGACAGTTGTCTACCGATTTTAAAATATTGAAAATCGATAATTGAAATATTAACTGAAGCTTTTTTTATGCGATTTCTTTCTTTTTTCATTGTTGTAATGAAAAAAGAAAGAAATTGCATGAAAAAAGCTTTAGTTTTTACTGCTGTGTATCCTGATTTTTTTCTAGACCGATTCGCTTAGTCCGATTTTTTTAACTACTAGTTCAAAGGTAAAAGTCGAAACGAAGACATATTACCCTACCGGAAAAAAATATTCCTCCTCCAATACTACAAGTCTTTGATCTTAAAATTTAGACCTGCTTGCTTAGCAGAGAAGGATCAATACCAAATTGCAAGTTTTGGTTCGAATCGACCGGGAATAGAACGCACGACCTCCCGTAGTTAAGATGAGTTCAGGCAAAATAGAAGAAAACATCATTCCATAGTTTGAATTATAAACTTTATAACATTCATCTTAGACGTATAACTGGATGTTTTATAAAATAAAAAAACTATATATGGTTTGACTTCACAATGTTTGTATAGCCTACGCTAACATTCGAGAAGGAATACATTTTTTTCAAATAAATAGCTAATTAATGCTTATTATTATCCTATTTTGATAAAAGAGAGGCGAAAGATACCAAAGGGACATTCGAACTTATCAGTCGAAAATAAACTGACAACGCCATGGCAAAAATAGAAAAATGACCAAAAGACAAACAACAGTATACAAAACATAACATAAAAAACAATACACTGAGCAAAACAAACACCACCAAAAAACAGGGGACGATCACAGGTTCTCCGGAAGAGTAATCAGGGTAAATATACCAAAAACATATCGAGTGCTTCATGTTCTTTTGTACAACTTATAAATGGCATATAATAAGTAAAATTACGAAGAAGAAAATAATCGAAGAGTATCATATCACGGGGATGTCTGACAATCAATTACAAATAATATATGCATATGACTCCACATGCTAGTAAACTATGCAAAAGGAATAATGTTTTAGTCATGTTAGTAGACACGATAAAATAATAAAAGCTGAAGGAAATAAAATACCGTTTTTACATTTCAAATACCAGATACTGGACTTAGGAATAATTAAATATTGTCAAGAATGAGTAACATTTTGTAAATTTAGAATCAGCAAGAACGAAAAGTTCATCATTTTCATTTCACACCATAGCCGGATCATGGTGTTCTAGATAGCATCAAAGTGGTAAACCTTTACAGGAAAGTAAAAAGCAAAAATGTGATAAGAATGGTCCAATGGGGGTGCACTGCAGGTAAATGTATACGTTACGCCGTTTCACCAAACTAGAAACGTGAGCATGTTACATCCATATCATTCATTTAGATAAAAAAATGTATTTCTGCCCTCTTAGCCATTTATATTAATACACTTTATAATTATGTAAATATAAACATAAATCTATTTGTGTTGGCCTGTTTTCCAAATAAAAGCAACATTCTGACGAACTTTCAGATCCATTTAATTGTCGAAAAAATTTAAGACGTTTTTGTTAAAAGCTCACAATTTATCTAATTGATATTCTGTTTTCCAAACAATCATGATACTGACTATTTGTTAAAAGTAAAGTTTTTACAAAACCTTAGACGGAAAAAAACCTGACTCAAATATAGAATCATATTGCTTTTAATAATAAAAAAGAGAAGGTATGATTTAACTCGTTCATTTTTTAATCTTCAATCGGACAATCAGCATGATCAGAGCAAATTCAAAATTAACCATATAACAATCCTCAGATGACCATACGACCTGAGTCTGTCAGACAGCAGTATTTGTTGTATTTCTAGTCTTTCAAATTGGAATTCATGCTTCAAACGTCTTTATTTGTGCAATATCCACCAAGTTAACCTCATTTTGAGAACTTGTATCTAATTGTTAAACCTTACATGTATTAGTCAATGATTGACAAAAAAAAAAGATATGTTGCTTTAAGTTAGTTTTATGTATAGAAACGCACAATTTTGGATAAGGCATTAGCTCATAACAATTCTGACCAACAACTTAGTGTAAAAATGCCATTTACGTCCAATTCGTCATTTCCGACATGTTAAGGACATCAAAGTGACCTTTATGCACTACCGTATCCAAAATATAACAATTTGCATGGTGTTCCTATTTGTGAGATTTCAGAAGCCTAACAATGGCTTTTATCATATCTATATCTCCACCTTTATTATGTTTATGTTATATTCCTTGATATTATCAATATTATCAATATGAAGCATACATGTTTTAGTGCTGGTGTTGGAAGGACAGGTACATTTATTGCTATCGATGCCCTTTATGAGAATGGCAAGAACGTTGGCTACGTTGACATTATGGAGTATGTTCAGATGATTAGAAAAGACGGAACGAATATGATTCAAACACATGTATGTAACATATTTAACAAACATTAAAAACATATATATTTGCATTAATATATAGCCTGTACATTGACTCTGAAGACAACTAATTAAATTTCAAGTATTTTCTATTAAAGTCATACGTTACAGTCAGTTGAAATTGAGCTGTGAATCTGTAATATAAGTCGCATTATGCTAAGATCAGATGTTTTTTACTACAAATAGACCAAGGATTTAGAATAAAGCAAAACAAAAGACTTCTGATAAACTTTTATGTCTCTTTAGGGATCACCACCAATTCACCAACTCTAATTTAGAACGTATGTAAAAGTATCTCTTCCCTGACAAACAGTACTTTTGATGTCATTGTTTACTTAAACTAACCAACAAATTAGCAGAAATGAAACTGTTGGTGAAAGAGAAATATATTTAGACCATTTTGAGCAAAATTTACTTGTCAATGAGTTTGCATTGAAAATTGAGGATTTTAAATGCGCTAAGATGAGTTTATTTATATCCATAGTATACTAATTTAAGATTTCCAGAAAACCAGGGGTTATTTTTAGTAGTACTTGGCTTCCGAACATTAGTTCTTCGTTACTGGACTTTAAACATGGGTTTAAGATTGACATGTAGAAAGGTGATACATGTATGATTCAGGATGTACCTGGTTTCTATGAAGTTAAACGTAAGGTAACATATTTAGAAAGCTGTGAAAATTGTAAAATTTGGTTGAATAGATAGGGATTTTGAATTGGTGGTCTGACACCTTTAAATGCAATTCAAATATCATACAATTATTGACTAATGATAAGGTTGATACAATGATATATTAACCCTAGAGATATGATATGCACCGAGGATAACGGCCGAGGGTGAATATCTTATCTTTGGGTTGGATTAACCATTGTAACACCTGATATCAAATGTCAACAATTGTTTTATTATATTACTTTCTTTATTTATCTCTAATTTCCAATATTTGCACAAGATATTTAACGGCTCCTTTTATACTATATAGATTATCTGGGTTTTTTTTTGCAATAAGATTTATTTAAAAAAAATAACATCGAATAAAAGAAGAACTATGAGAATGTTCATGACGTAATAAGGCTATATCATTGGCGTTACCTACGAAAAAAACTGTTTACAGGTACACGTTATCTGTACCAAATCTTGTATTAACCTCTCGTGATTTTTCCCGCGGTGAATATAACGTTTTATCAAAGAAGACGCCCTATGTTTTTAGCCAATGAGAAAAGAGAATTGTTATAGTCATATAATAATAAAATTTAAAGATTTGTTATACCCTTTTAATTTTGAACGTAAACAAGTATTATAACTTTATATTCATATATGAAAATTATAATTGAATGAATATGTAAGGTTGGGATTGTCATTGATTGATAACATACAAACACTTTTTGATGTAACTAGAACTATGTCTTGGGAATCTCCGTCATTGAATATTTTAACGTAAAACATCATACATTATGAAGTTGGTCTTTTTCACCCAAGCAGATGCAAGTGCACTTATTATGAATAACTGGAAAAAGGTGTACTATTCAGTCGCTGTTAATGTTCGGTGTCCTTTCTTGATTATATCAAACTGGTTAAGCGAATAATATTTATCGTCCATCGATCTATTGGTAAAGATCTCAATACTAGGGAGAAATCTAATGGTTGTGTGTTTGTTTTGTTTTTGTATTACTGTCTTATTGACCCAGGACGACCTTTTATTTAAGACATATACTTACATTTTAGAGATATAAAATCATGTCAAAGTGTAGATATACCCAACACCTCGATATGTGCTTGTCCTTTAGTCCAGGACCTCGTCAGTGGTTATTTGTGATTATATCCTGTAATAATTATTTATCCATTTGAAGCGGTTGGTACACCGGAATTGGAATGTCCGTGCTTTCGTCTTTCCCGATCCAATTAGTTTTACTTGAATTAACTAAAACTATTCCATATGTTACAGTAAATTTAACGAACATTAAAAACTATATATTTGCATTAAAATATAGCCTGTACATTGACTCTGAAGACAACTAATTAAATTTCAAGTATTTTCTATTAAAGTCATACTTTACAGTCAGTTGAAATTGAGCTGTGAATCTGCAATATTAGTCGCATTATGCTAAGATCAGATGTTTTTACTACAAATAGACCAAAGATTTAGAATAAAGCAAAACAAACGACTTCTGATAAACTTTTATGGCTCTTTAGGGATCACCACCAATTCACCAACTCCAATTTAGAACGTATGTAAAAGTATCTCTTCCCTGACAAATAGTACTTTTGATGTCATTGTTTACCTAAACTAACCAACAAATTAGCAGAAATGAAACTGTTGGTGAAAGAGAAATATATTTAGACCATTTTGAGCAAAATTTATTTGTCCATGAGTTTGCATTGAAAATTGAGGATTTTAAATGCGCTAAGATGAGTTTATTTATATCCATAGTATACTAATTTAAGATTTCCAGAAAACCAGGGTTTTTTTTTTAGTAGTACTTGGCTTCCGAACGTTAGTTCTTCGTTACTGGACTTTAAACATGGGTTTAAGATTGACATGTAGAAAGGTGATACATGTATGATTCAGGATGTACCTGGTTTCTATGAAGTTAAACGTAAGGTAACATATTTAGAAAGCTGTGAAAATTGTAAAATTTGGTTGAATAGATAGGGATTTTGAATTGGTGGTCTGACACCTTTAAATGTAATTCAAATATCATACAATTATTGACTAATGATAAGGTTGATACAATGATATATTAACCCTAGAGATATGATATTCACCGAGGATAACGGCCGAGGGTGAATATCTTATCTTTGGGTTGGATTAACCATTGTAACACCTGATATCAAATGTCAACAATTGTTTTATTATATTACTTTCTTTATGTATCTCCAATTTCCAATATTTGCTCAAGATATTTAACGGCTCCTTTTATACTATATAGATTATCTGGTTTTTTTTTTTGCAATAAGATTTATTTAAAAAAAATAACATCGAATAAAAGAAGAACTATGAGAATGTTCATGACGTAATAAGGCTATATCATTGGCGTTACCTACGAAAAAACTGTTTACAGGTACACGTTATCTGTACCGAATCTTGTATTAACCTCTCGTGATTTTTCCCGCGGTGAATATAACGTTTTATCAAAGAAGACGCCCTATGTTTTAGCCAATGAGAAAAGAGAATTGTTATAGTCATATAATAATAAAATTTAAAGATTTGTTATACCCTTTTAATTTTGAACGTAAACAAGTATTATAACTTTATATTCATATATGAAAATTATAATTGAATGAATATGTAAGGTTGGGATTGTCATTGATTGATAACATACAAACACTTTTGATGTAACTAGAACTATGTCTTGGGAATCTCCGTCATTGAATATTTTAACGTAAAACATCATACATTATGAAGTTGGTCTTTTCACCCAAGCAGATGCAAGTGCACTTATTATGAATAACTGGAAAAGGTGTACTATTCAGTCGCTGTTAATGTTCGGTGTCCTTTCTTGATTATATCAAACTGGTTAAGCGAATAATATTTATCGTCCATCGATCTATTGGTAAAGATCTCAATACTAGGAGAAATCTAATGGTTGTGTGTTTGTTTTGTTTTGTATTACTGTCTTATTGACCCAGGACGACCTTTTATTTAAGACATATACTTACATTTTAGAGATATAAAATCATGTCAAAGTGTAGATATACCCAACACCTCGATATGTGCTTGTCCTTTAGTCCAGGACCTCGTCAGTGGTTATTTGTGATTCTATCCTGTAATAATTATCTATCCATTTGAAGCGGTTGGTACACCGGAATTGGAATGTCCGTGCTTTCGTCTTTCCCGATCCAATTAGTTTTACTTGAATTAACTAAAACTATTCCATATGTTACAGTAAATTTAACGAACATTAAAAACTATATATTTGCATTAAAATATAGCCTGTACATTGACTCTGAAGACAACTAATTAAATTTCAAGTATTTTCTATTAAAGTCATACTTTACAGTCAGTTGAAATTGAGCTGTGAATCTGCAATATTAGTCGCATTATGCTAAGATCAGATGTTTTTTACTACAAATAGACCAAGGATTTAGAATAAAGCAAAACAAACGACTTCTGATAAACTTTTATGGCTCTTTAGGGATCACCACCAATTCACCAACTCCAATTTAGAACGTATGTAAAAGTATTTCTTCCCTGACAAATAGTACTTTTGATGTCATTGTTTACCTAAACTAACCAACAAATTAGCAGAAATGAAACTGTTGGTGAAAGAGAAATATATTTAGACCATTTTGAGCAAAATTTATTTGTCCATGAGTTTGCATTGAAAATTGAGGATTTTAAATGCGCTAAGATGAGTTTATTTATATCCATAGTATACTAATTTAAGATTTCCAGAAAACCAGGGTTTTTTTTTAGTAGTACTTGGCTTCCGAATGTTAGTTCTTCGTTACTGGAATTTAAACATGGGTTTAAGATTGACATGTAGAAAGGTGATACATGTATGATTCAGGATGTACCTGGTTTCTATGAAGTTAAACGTAAGGTAACATATTTAGAAAGCTGTGAAAATTGTAAAATTTGGTTGAATAGATAGGGATTTTGAATTGGTGGTCTGACACCTTTAAATGTAATTCAAATATCATACAATTATTGACTAATGATAAGGTTGATACAATGATATATTAACCCTAGAGATATGATATTCACCGAGGATAACGACCGAGTGTGAATATCGTATCTTTGGGTTGGATTAATCATTGTAACACCTGATATCAAATGTCAACATTTGTTTTATTATATTACTTTCTTTATCTATCTCCAATTTCCAATATTTGTTCAAGATATTTAACGGCTCCTTTTATACTATATAGATTATCTGGGGTTTTTGCAATAAGATTTATTAAAAAAATAACATAGAATAAAAGAAGAACAATGAGAATGTTCATGACGTAATAAGGCTATATTATTGGCGTTACCTAAGAAAAAACTGTTTATAGGTACACGTTAGCTGTACCAAATCTTGTATTAACCTCTCGTGATTTTTCCCGCGGTGAATATAACGTTTTATCAAAGAAGACGCCCTATGTTTTTAGCCAATGAGAAAAGAGAATTGTTATAGTCATATAATAATAAAATTTAAAGATTTGTTATACCCTTTTAATTTTGAACGTAAACAAGTATTATATCTTTAAATTCATATACGAAAATTATAATTGAATGAATATGTTAGGTTGGGATTGTCATTGATTGATAACATAAAAACACTTTTTGATGTAACTAGAACTATGTCTTGGGAATCTCCGTCATTGAATATTTAAGCGTAAAACATCATACATTATGAAGTTGGTCTTTTTCACCCAAGCAGATGCAAGTGTACTATTCAGTCGCTGTTAATGTTCGGTGTCCTTTCTTGATTATATCAAACTGGTTAAGCGAATAATATTTATCGTCCATCGATCTATTGGTAAAGATCGCAATACTAGGAAGAAATCTAATGGTTGTGTGTTTGTTTTGTTTTTGTATTACTGTCTTATTGACCCAGGACGACCTTTTATTTAAGACATATACTTACATTTTAGAGATATAAAATCATGTCAAAATGTAGATATACCCAACACCTCGATATGTGCTTGTCCTTTAATCAAGGACCTCGTCAGTGGTTATTTGTAATTATATCCTGTAATAACTATTTATCAATTTGAAGCAGTTAGAACACCGGAATTCGAATATCCGTGTTTTCGTCTTTCCCGATCCAATTATGTGTCGTTTATAAAACTAAAACATTAGCTTATTATATATCAATTAAACACACAGAATTTCTTTCATCAATCAACATTACGAATTACAGGCGTGATATACTAATGTAGTCAGGGAAAGAATTCTTTCTTCCGATGGTCTTATTTTAAATACTTATTGGCCTCTAACAAATACAACCGATTTAAATTATAAGCCATTATGAGCTCGAGACTTCATGAAACCTGAACGTGTAAAAGTATATTTGTTCCGCCAAACAGAAGTTCCACTTGAGACTTGTTAAAAACAATGCCATGATATCTGTTCCTTATTGAACAAATGACTTATAATCTTAATTGCGTTAGAAACACTGTAATATTTGTTCCTTTTGGAAATAATATTACAGAATAATTCTTCCATTTTATGCAGGAACTTCTATTTCATAACAGACGAGTGTTGTTTCTATTTATTTTGTCTTGAGCGGCAGTATCCAACCAACAGCTGTGGCTACATGTACCGTAGTACGATTTAAAAGTAAATGAGGAACTCAGCAGGAATACTCCATTATGAAGGGACAACCTGCCAGACAGACAGTTCAGAGACAGATTTGGGGACCCGGGACTCCTATGGAGCTTTTTTTATATGATACATGTATAGGCATTTTACAAGTATCACTTCAACCGTTGGCTTGCCAGACACCCCCCTTTCAACGACTCTAAAGATCAAATATAATTGACGGGTTTTATTAAAAAAAAAAAAACAATATATAAACGAAAACAAGTTATGACAGACAGCAACCAACAACAATCCCTTAAAAACAGTCTCCTGACCATAGAGAACAGGCACATGTATAACGTTGAGGGAATAATTATGGTTGTGAGTGCCCAACCCTCCCATTTCATTGCGAGGGTGATATTACAAGTTATATTTACAGAAAGGTTAGTTCTAGGTGAATTGTAATGCAAGGGCGTGATAATATTCGAGTTGCGCACGAAATGAATATCTACATCCCCTGTATTGTCAATCCCTAACAACTTCTACATTGTACAGTAAATGTTTTGTGTCGAATACTCATATACATATTCATGGGGTTATCCCGCGTTACTTTTTTGATTTAACGATCTGTGCATAAAAATTCTTGTAGTAAAAATAGTCCTCATAAAATAGATGACGAGGGAAAGCAATCGGATTGAATGGATAAAGACAAGTGGATTTGACTCGAAAGGTAAGAATGTTTCATTGCAAAGAGTTCAAGCTCAGTATGCTCGTTTAGACATGAAGTTTGATAGATGCCGTCTTCAATGTTTGTCCTGCATATACATATATTGTTTGCCACTGTGAGTTGTCGCAAAATTCAATCAATCAGTCCTTTTGCAAATTTGAAGAAAACATGTATTATTTCAATTTGTCTTTTACATAAATTTTAAACAGTCATTACAACTTAAATCAATGTGCATATAGACATATAATAGGCACTAAGTATAAACCCTTTTGGGGAACAATATACATTGTAAATCTTTGTAAATATTTGAGTCATGTTTTTTTCCATGTACATGGTATTTGCATATGAAAATGTCTGTTCTTTAAATCGTAAAAAGGTTTATTGAAGGAGCAAGCCTGTACTATAACTTCCAATATATCATAAAATATAAAGTTTGATCAAGTCTTATGATGAAATGCAATTCAAAAACGATTTTGTTTTCAATTTTACATGGAATACAATATAATACATTTACACATCATACTACCTATATTGAGTAAACATTTATGAGGCTACACGAATGATTTGCTGTTATCATTCGTCCAGCCTCTTAAATTGTCTTAACAATAACCACAGCGTACATTACTGTCATTAAAATTATGATGTTCATTTGATCTGCACGAAAGAGGAACATTCAAACAAATGTTACCCGCTTAGCCTAGTGGTAGATTCGAATCTCACATCGTCTCAATCAATAAAAACTCATTTAAACATAAGGTACACTATTATAATTCAATACAGAAAGTATTTGGAAAAGATAATAACATTGGTGGCCTTGGACTGTGTTCTGATCTTTGGTCGGGTTGTTGTCTCTTTGACACATTCCCTGTTTCCATTCTCAATTTTAAATTTATAATTTTAACTTCGAAACATAGTATGGATGTAATTTATTCTTTAAAAATGCTTAGAAGACTCGGACTGAGGTACCATGTCTAAGAATCGTGTTGGGAAATAACGTGAATAGCCGCATCCTACTCTATTCTAGCGTAAAATTAAAGGCTTTATGAAACTTCGGAGTGTGCTTAGTAAAACAAATGAGAACGGAATTTTTTTTTTTATTTTAAATTGAAAAAAAAAAAAAAAATAGAGATCTATCAAAAAGTTTCCTTTTGATCTTCACGAGATACTTTAAACTTGAAAAAAGGAAAACAAAAAAGCATTGATATTACTTGTCCATTTTGTCATGCTTGTGCCTATAAAAATAATTACTATGAGAGAGAATTTCAAATTTGTAGGAAGTACACTTAGTCTTAATACAGTTGTATCAATAGTTTTACTTGAATTAACTAAAACTATTCCATATGTTACAGTAAATTTGTATAATTAGAGATTATATATAACCACTGGTTACTTTAGTGATGATATTTAGGAATTATACATAATCACTAAAACAAATGTCAAAGATTATACATAATAACTGCAATGAAGAGACAACGAATAAAGCTTAAATAATTTATTCTATACAATCATATATAAACATCTTGAGCAATATATATATTTAAAGTTTAAGTCCCATATTCTAGTACAAATAATTTAATTTTACACACTTCATAATTTGCTGTTTAAAGTGTCTCTGTATCTATTATAGTTTTCAAGATAATAATACATCAACTTCATTTAAAATTATGTGGATAGTCGTTAGACGATTTCCTGCATATTGACTTGTAGGAAGACCTTGCTGATCAATTTGCTCATTTAAGTTTCTATCTATCTATTATAGTTGGCCATAGACCACAACTAATTTCCCTATCATTTTTATAACGTTTTTCACATTAAAAAAAATTAACCTGCAAATTTGCAAAATTTTGGTATGTGTAATGTACAGTACAAGTCTCACATTATATCCAACTTTTAGGAAAATTCCTTCTATGCAGGTCATTAATTTAGCCAAAACACATCCATACTGGTATGGACAAGTCAAGAGGTGTTCCGAAAACTATAAATGTTACCTTTTGCAACTGGCCTAATCACTCATTCCCACTACTGAACAGTTAAAATAATTCAAAAATTTATTTCAACTCTTTTCTTTCATTTCCACCCTATAAAAACTAAGAGATGAATCAGGAAGGCAGAGAACAAAAATAAATTAAAAAAAGACACTATAATAGCAAGGAACTATATTCGTGGACAACAAAAAGCATTAATTATGGTCTCGGGCCAGTTTTTAAGATATAAGACAAAAACGCAAAATATATAAAAGTTTTTTGGGTGGGAATTAGCCCCAAAGTTGGTCATCAGGTGCAAAAAGCGTCAATTTTGACGATTTTCGTCCTATTTCTTGACCAGGAAGACCGAAGGATGCTGATAGATGTATCTTACTGTAGTCTGCATAGAGTGGACTCCAGTGAACACATTAATCGCAACAAAGCCTAGGTCGGAGTCAAACTGATCTTGGTACAGCAGTCTAAAGAAGGTCATTTGCACCAAAAATCCGGAATTTATCGATTTTCCCGATTTTTAATTTCAACTGGACCTGCAACCGAAAGTAGTCGTTCACTAAGTGGATTTCAATAATAAACACGATCAACAATGATCAGTAGTTATATTCCCGCATGTTTACACCAATTTTATGGCCTCTGAACTGCGAGTGTCTGATACCGAAGGGAAGCCCACCCCTCCAGAAAAACAGTTTTATTTGATTTCAATTTTCCAAATTCGTATTTGGGCTGAAAATGTACCTTTAACATGAGAAACATGACAATAAAAAGCCTCAGGTTGAGGAAACATGCATCAACTTCAAAATTAATGTCATAAAGTTGACCTCTGAAAGAATGGAGAGCCATTGGACCCAAGTAACGGTAGTTTGGGTAATCCCGTCATATGACGGTCACCGCATGGTAAGGGTTAGGATAAAACGCAAAAACCCCAAAAACCCCAAAAATTGGTAAAAATTGTCATTAAGTCGTCTGACATTTTTAATGTGAATGAACAATACGTAGATCTCAACATTCTGAACATTTCTGCCCCTGTCAGATTTTCTCTATCTATAGCGGTTTTCAGGACAATAGACCAACAACTTGCATTTTACCTCTATGTTCTATTTTTAGCCATGGCGTCCATTTTGGTTGGCAAGTGGGGTCATCGGACACATTTTTCAAACTAGATACCCTAATAATGATTGTGGCCCATTTTGGTTAAATTTGTTCAAGTAGTTTCAGCGAAGATTTTTGTAAACGTTAACGGACGACGGACGACTGACGCAAAGTGATAAGAAAAGCTCAATTTTGACATATTAAATATTTTTAGAATTTTACTTAAAAATTTTTTAGTTATTTTGCATTTTTCTTTAGTTTATGCATACTATTAATAATTTTTCTTTAATTTTGGTAAAATTTTATTTTTGTGGAAATTTTGTCAACATTTTATTTCCAGGTGAACAGAGATAGAGTGTTATTATCATTCGGGTAATTATCCAATCAGATTGCTAGATTCTTGCTTAATAAAAAAAAATCTATATTAATCCTTTGAGCGATACTTGTAATATATTACTGGAGCATTATTGTTGTATACATTACATGTAGTTTAGATATATAACAATATCAAGTCTGCGTATTTGCATCTCTTACAATATGGATCACGTTTTTTTAAACGTCATTGGAATATAAGTTTGTTTCCAAAGAAGTAGAAGTTTTGATTATGTTAAACTGATATCTAGTTAGTATATTGGACCCTTATCAACAAATGAATCCCCGAAATAATTGATCCTTAAGATTCTTAAAACTGTTTGCGTTTATATTGTTTGCTTGCTGTTTAAACGTTTTTGGTGTATAATGTTACTGTTAATGACAAATGTTGAGGAGTTCTTTGGGGGCAATTAATAGATCAACAATACATAAAGATGTGTATAAAATATTGTCAAGACAATCACAGAATATGGAGCTTCACTGAACATTTGCATACAGTGAATCTCGAGAATCTCCCTTTAGTAGCACTCTGATACACTTGTAACAATATTCGTACTGATCCTGAAATAGAAAAAGAAAAGTAAGGCCAATGAGTACGTTACTGTTACCAAATACCCATTGACTGTAAATGCTTTTAAAATCAACACATACTGCAAAAATAACAACCCGTTAGAAACGTTTCAATTCGTTTTTGTTTTATTTTTCCAGACAGCTCATTAGTTTAATAAGAGAGGCGAAAGATATCAAAGGTATATATTCAAACTCTTAAGTCCAAAAGAAAATTGACAACGCCATGGCAAAAAAAAAAGAAAAAGCCCAAAAGACAAACTAGAGTATACACTGCACAACAAAAAAAAACTAAAGACTTCGCTAGGCGAACCTTACCAAGAAACTAGGGAGTGAAATCAGTGGCTCCGGAAGGGCAATTCGATTCTGCTTCACATGTGATACCTGTCGAATTGCTAATGTAGGTACAAACCCTGTCATAAGTCTACATCAGTAGGTCACATTCGAGGATAAGAGGTCGGCATTGTGATAACGACAATTTGAACATATCCGTCGTCATCTGTGGAACACATAGTATATAATGGTCAAAAGCGCGTGATGGCTTCAGTAAAATTTTCGAAGGGATGATTTCAACTTCACAACTTGTTCTAATAGCTTCCGGTTTGGTTCATAAAAAGAATGGCTTACGTAGATACAAGTTTCTTGTCTTAGGGCGGATAAATCGTACTTTGCAAAAATCACTCTGATTCAAACAAAAATTCTCTGAAACTGACATTATCACTTTGCTTGATTTATTGATTGACAACATATTTGTTTGAAGGACGTGTTTTTCAACAAACAATCGGCATTCCCATGGGAACAGACTGTGCTCCTCTTCTTACCGACTTGTTCATTTATTCATATGAGGCTGACTTCATACAGGAACTTCTTAGGAAGAAAGAGAAGAAGTTAACAGTATCCTTTAACTTCACTTTTCGCTATATAGACGATGTTCTCTCACTTAATAATTAAAAATTTGGTGACTATGTTAAACGCATCTATCCCATCGAACTTGAGATAAAGGATACAACAGATACATTTTAGTCTGCTTCATATCTTGACTTACACCTAGAAATTGACAATGAGGATCGGTTGAAATCAAAACTTTACGACAAAAGAGATGATTTTAGCTTTCCAATTGTAAACTTTCCTCTATATTTCTATGTAGCAACATTAAAGCAGCGCCTGCATACGGAGTATATATTTCCCAGTTTAAAAGATATTCCAGGGCGTGTGTTTCCTATCATGTTTTCGTTGATAGAGGATTGATGTTCACAAGGAAGCTATTAAGCGAAGAGTTCAAAGTGGTGAAGTTGAAATCATCCCTTAGTAAAATTTACGGACGCCATCACGAGTCGGTTGACCGTTATGGAATATCTGTTTCACAGGTGAGGGCGGATATGTTCCAATTGTCGTAACTACAATCTCGTCCCCTTTCCCCCGAATGTGACCTACCGAATAAGACTTATCACCGGGTTTGTGCTTACATTAGCAACACGACGGGTGTCACAAGTGGAGCAGGATGTGCCTACCCTTCCGGAGTACATTGTATCATAGGTCAAATTTATTTGTTCAGTGTATGCTCAATGGTGTTACTATGTCCTTTGATTGAGTTAAGCTATCTCAGTTGATATTTTATATTGTGTCTTTCTATGTTATGATGTTGCACTATTGTTTCAGAAAAAGGTGAAGATTTAGTACCATTAAAACGTTTAAACCCGCTGCATTTGTTTGCACCTGTCCTAAGTCAGGAATCTGATGTTCAGTAGTTGTCGTTTGTTGATGTGGTTCATAAGTGTTTCTCGTTTCTCGTTTTTATATAGATTAGACCGTTGGTTTTCCCGTTTGAATGGTTTTACACTAGTAATTTTGGGGCCTTTATAGCTTACTGTTCGGTGTGAGCCTAGCTCCGTGTTGAAGACCGTACTTTGACCTATAATGGTTTACATTTATAAATTTGACTTGAATGAGAGTTGTCTCATTGGCACTCATACCACATCTTCTTATATCTATTTTATTTCCTTCTGCTTTTATTGTTTTATCGTGTCTACTAAAACATTATTCCTTTTGCATAGTTCACTAGCATGTGGAGTCATATGCATATATCATTTTCATTTGGTTGTCAGACATCCCCGTGATATGATACTGTTCGAATATTTTCTTCTTCGAATTTTACTTATTATATATTTACAAGTTGTTCGTAATAACTCTAATTCATCAAAAAAAAAAAAAAGAAAATAAGCATAATATATATATATATATGTGATACGATTGTAGATATGTACATGAATGCAATTCAATCACAAACACGGAGAAGTGGTCAAAAAACTTTAAATCAAAGCGACAGTTGTCTACCGATTTTAAAATATTGAAAATCGATAATTGAAATATTAACTGAAGTTTTTATGATTTTCTTTTTCATTGTTGTAATGAAAAAGAAAGAAATCGCATGAAAAAGCTTTAGTTTTACTGCTGTGTATCCTGATTTTTTCTAGACCGATTCGCTTAGTCCGATTTTTAACTACTAGTTCAAAGGTAAAAGTCGAAACGAAGACATATTACCTACCGGAAAAAATAGTCCTCCTCCAATACTACAAGTCTTTGATCTTAAAATTTAGACCTGCTTGCTTAGCAGAGAAGGATCAATACCAAATTGCAAGTTTTGGTTCTGAATCGACCGGGAATAGAACCACGACCTCCCGTAGTTAAGATGAGTTCAGGCAAAATAGAAGAAAACATCATTCCATAGTTTGAATTATAAACTTTATAACATTCATCTTAGACGTATAACTGGATGTTTTATGAAATAAAAAACTATATATGGTTTGACTTCACAATGTTTGTATAGACTACGCTAACATTCAAGAAGGAATACATTTACGATCAAATAAATAGCTAATTAATGCTTATTATTATCCTATTTTGATGAAAGAGAGGCGAAAGATAGCAAAGGGACATTCAAACTTATAAGTCGAAAATAAACTGACAACGCCATGGCAAAAATAGAAAAAAAAAACAAAAGACAAACAACAGTATACAAAACATAACATAAAAAACAATACACTGAGCAAAACAAACACCACCAAAAAACCGGGGACGATCACAGGTTCTCCGGAAGAGTAATCAGGGTAAATATACCAAAAACATATCGAGTGCTTCATGTTCTTTTGTACAACTTATAAATGGCATATAATAAGTAAAATTGCGAAGAAGAAAATAATCGAAGAGTATCATATCACGGGGATGTCTGACAATCAATTACAAATAATATATGCATATGCATATATTACAAATAATATATGCATATGACTCCACATGCTAGTAAACTATGCAAAAGGAATAATGTTTTAGTCATGTTAGTAGACACGATAAAATAATAAAAGCTGAAGGAAATAAAATACCATTTTTACATTTAAAATACCAGATACTGGACTTAGGAATAATTAAATATTGTCAAGAATGAGTAACATTTTGTAAATTTAGAATCAGCAAGAACGAAAAGTTCATCATTTTCATTTCACACCATAGCCGGATCATGGTGTTCTAGATAGCATCAAAGTGGTAAACCTTTACAGGAAAGTAAAAAGCAAAAATGTGATAAGAATGGTCCAATGGGGGTGCACTGCAGGTAAATGTATACGTTACGCCGTTTCACCAAACTAGAAACGTGAGCATGTTCCATCCATATCATTCATTTAGATAAAAAAATGTATTTCTGTCCTCTTAGCCATTTATATTAATACACTTTATAATTATGTAAATATAAACATAAATATATTTGTGTTTGCCAGTTTTCCAACTAAAAGCAACATTCTGACGTACTTTCAGATTCATTTAATTGTCGAAAAAATTTAAGACGTTTTTGTTAAAAGCTCACAATTTATCTAATTGATATTCTGTTTTCCAAACAATCATGATACTGACTATTTGTTTAAAGTAAAGTTTTACAAAACCTTAGAAAAAAAAAACCTGACTCAAATATAGAATCATATTGCTTTAATAATAAAAAGAGAAGGTATGATTTAACTCGTTCATTTTTAATCTTCAATCGGACAATCAGCATGATCAGAGCAAATTCAAAATTTACCATATAACAATCCTCAGATGACCATACGATCTTAGTCTGTCAGACAGCAGTATTTGTTGTATTTTTAGTTTTTCAAATTGAAATTAATGCTCCAAAAGTCTTTATTTGTGCAATATCCACCAAGTTTACCTCATTTTGAGAACTTGTATCTAATTGTTAAACCTTACATGTATTAGTCAATGATTGACAAAAAAGATATGTTGCTTTAAGTTAGTTTTATGTATAGAAACGCACAATTTTGATAAGGCATTAGCTCATAACAATTCTGACCAACAACTTAGTAAAATGCCATTTACGTCCAATTCGTCATTTCCGACATGTTAAGGACATCAAAGTGACCTTTATGCACTACCGTATCCAAAATATAACAATTTGCATGGTGTTCCTATTTGTGAGATTTCAGAAGCCTAACAATGGCTCTTATCATATCTATATCTCCACCTTTATCATGTTTATGTTATATTCCTTGATATTATCAATATGAAGCATACATGTTTTAGTGCTGGTGTTGGAAGGACAGGTACATTTATTGCTATCGATGCCCTTTATGAGAATGGCAAGAACGTTGGCTACGTTGACATTGTGGATATGTTCAGATGATTAGAAAAGACGGAACGAATATGATTCAAACACATGTATGTAACATATTTAACAAACATTAAAAAACATATATTTGCATTAATATATAGCCTGTACATTGACTCTGAAGACAACTAATTAAATTTCAAGTATTTTCTATTAAAGTCATACTTTACAGTCAGTTGAAATTGAGCTGTGAATCTGTAATATAAGTCGCATTATGCTAAGATCAGATGTTTTTTACTACAAATAGACCAAGGATTTAGAATAAAGCAAAACAAAAGACTTCTGATAAACTTTTATGTCTCTTTAGGGATCACCACCAATTCACCAACTCTAATTTAGAACGTATGTAAAAGTATCTCTTCCCTGACAAACAGTACTTTTGATGTCATTGTTTACTTAAACTAACCAACAAATTAGCAGAAATGAAACTGTTGGTGAAAGAGAAATATATTTAGACCATTTTGAGCAAAATTTACTTGTCGAGTTTGCATTGAAAATTGAGGATTTTAAATGCGCTAAGATGAGTTTATTTATATCCATAGTATACTAATTTAAGATTTCCAGAAACCAGGGGTTATTTTTAGTAGTACTTGGCTTCCGAACATTAGTTCTTCGTTACTGGACTTTAAACATGGGTTTAAGATTGGCATGTAGAAAGGTGATACATGTATGATTCAGGATGTACCTGGTTTCTATGAAGTTAAACGTAAGGTAACATATTTAGAAAGCTGTGAAAATTGTAAAATTTGGTTGAATAGATAGATTTTGAATTGGTGGTCTGACACCTTTAAATGTAATTCAAATATCATACAATTATTGACTAATGATAAGGTTGATACAATGATATAACCCTAGAGATATGATATGCACCGAGGATAACGGCCGAGGGTGAATATCTTATCTTTTGGTTGGATTAACCATTGTAACACCTGATATCAAATGTCAACAATTGTTTTATTATATTACTTTCTTTATTTATCTCTAATTTCCAATATTTGCACAAGATATTTAACGGCTCCTTTTATACTATATAGATTATCTGGTTTTTTTGCAATAAGATTTATTTAAAAAATAACATCGAATAAAAGAAGAACTATGAGAATGTTCATGACGTAATAAGGCTATATCATTGGCGTTACCTACGAAAAAACTGTTTACAGGTACACGTTATCTGTACCAAATCTTGTATTAACCTCTCGTGATTTTTCCCGCGGTGAATATAACGTTTTATCAAAGAAGACGCCCTATGTTTTTAGCCAATGAGAAAGAGAATTGTTATAGTCATATAATAATAAAATTTAAAGATTTGTTATACCTTTTAATTTTGAACGTAAACAAGTATTATAACTTTATATTCATATATGAAAATTATAATTGAATGAATATGTAAGGTTGGGATTGTCATTGATTGATAACATACAAACACTTTTTGATGTAACTAGAACTATGTCTTGGGAATCTCCGTCATTGAATATTTTAACGTAAAACATCATACATTATGAAGTTGGTCTTTTTCACCCAAGCAGATGCAAGTACACTAATTATGAATAACTGGAAAAAGGTGTACTATGCAGTCGCTGTTAATGTTCGGTGTCCTTTCTTGATTATATCAAACTGGTTAAGCGAATAATATTTATCGTCCATCGATCTATTGGTAAAGATCTCAATACTAGGGAGAAATCTAATGGTTGTGTGTTTGTTTTTTGTATTACTGTCTTATTGACCCAGGACGACCTTTTATTTAAGACATATACTTACATTTTAGAGATATAAAATCATGTCAGTGTAGATATACCCAACACCTCGATATGTGCTTGTCCTTTAGTCCAGGACCTCGTCAGTGGTTATTTGTGATTATATCCTGTAATAATTATTTATCCATTTGAAGCGGTTGGTACACCGGAATTGGAATGTCCGTGCTTTCGTTTTTCCCGATCCAATTAGTTTTACTTGAATTAACTAAAACTATTCCATATGTTACAGTAAATTTAACGAACATTAAAAACTATATATTTGCATTAAAATATAGCCTGTACATTGACTCTGAAGACAACTAATTAAATTTCAAGTATTTTCTATTAAAGTCATACTTTACAGTCAGTTGAAATTGAGCTGTGAATCTGCAATATTAGTCGCATTATGCTAAGATCAGATGTTTTTACTACAAATAGACCAAAGATTTAGAATAAAGCTAAACAAACGACTTCTGATAAACTTTTATGGCTCTTTAGGGATCACCACCAATTCACCAACCCAATTTAGAACGTATGTAAAAGTATTTCTTCCTGACAAATAGTACTTTTGATGTCATTGTTTACCTAAACTAACCAACAAATTAGCAGAAATGAAACTGTTGGTGAAAGAGAAATATATTTAGACCATTTTGAGCAAAATTTATTTGTCCATGAGTTTGCATTGAAAATTGAGGATTTTAAATGCGCTAAGATGAGTTTATTTATATCCATAGTATTTAATTTATTTCGAAAACCAGGGTTTTTTTTTTAGTAGTACTTGGCTTCCGAACGTTAGTTCTTCGTTACTGGACTTTAAACATGGGTTTAAGATTGGCATGTAGAAAGGTGATACATGTATGATTCAGAATATACCTAGTTTCTATGAAGTTAAACTTACGGTAAAATATTTAGTAAGCTGTGAAAATTGTAAAATTGGTTGAATAGATACGGATTTTGAATTGGTGGTCTGACACCTTTAAATGTTATTCAAATATTATACAATTATTGACTAATGATAAGGTTGATACAATGATTTATTAACCCCAGAGATATGATATTCACCGAGGATAACGGCCGAGGGTGAATATCTTATCTTTGGGTTGGATTAACCATTGTAACACCTGATATCAAATGTCAACAATTGTTTTATTATATTACTTTCTTAATGTATCTCCATTTCCAATATTTGCTCAAGATATTTAACGGCCTTTTATACTATATAGATTATCTGGTTTTTTTTTGCAATAAGATTTATTTTAAAAAATAACATCGAATAAAGAAGAACTATGAGAATGTTCATGACGTAATAAGGCTATATCATTGGCGTTACCTACGAAAAACTGTTTACAGGTACACGTTATCTGTACCAAATCTTGTATTAACCTCTCGTGATTTTTCCGCGGTGAATATAACGTTTTATCAAAGAAGACGCCCTATGTTTTAGCCAATGAGAAAAGAGAATTGTTATAGTCATATAATAATAAAATTTAAAGATTTGTATACCCTTTTAATTTTGAACGTAAACAAGTATTATAACTTTATATTCATATATGAAAATTATAATTGAATGAATATGTAAGGTTGGGATTGTCATTGATTGATAACATACAAACACTTTTGATGTAACTAGAACTATGTCTTGGGAATCTCCGTCATTGAATATTTTAACGTAAAACATCATACATTATGAAGTTGGTCTTTTTCACCCAAGCAGATGCAAGTGCACTTATTATGAATAACTGGAAAAAGGTGTACTATTCAGTCGCTGTTAATGTTCGGTGTCCTTTCTTGATTATATCAAACTGGTTAAGCGAATATATTTATCGTCCATCGATCTATTGGTAAAGATCTCAATACTAGGAGAAATCTAATGGTTGTGTGTTTGTTTTGTTTTTGTATTACTGTCTTATTGACCCAGGACGACCTTTTATTTAAGACATATACTTACATTTTAGAGATATAAAATCATGTCAAAGTGTAGATATACCCAACACCTCGATATGTGCTTGTCCTTTAGTCCAGGACCTCGTCAGTGGTTATTTGTGATTCTATCCTGTAATAATTATTTATCCATTTGAAGCGGTTGGTACACCGGAATTGGAATGTCCGTGCTTTCGTCTTTCCCGATCCAATTAGTTTTACTTGAATTAACTAAAACTATTCCATATGTTACAGTAAATTTAACGAACATTAAAACTATATATTTGCATTAAAATATAGCCTGTACATTGACTCTGAAGACAACTAATTAAATTTCAAGTATTTTCTATTAAAGTCATACTTTACAGTCAGTTGAAATTTGTGAATCTGCAATATTAGTCGCATTATGCTAAGATCAGATGTTTTTTACTACAAATAGACCAAGGATTTAGAATAAAGCAAAACAAACGACTTCTGATAAACTTTATGGCTCTTTAGGGATCACCACCAATTCACCAACCCAATTTAGAACGTATGTAAAAGTATTTCTTCCTGACAAATAGTACTTTTGATGTCATTGTTTACCAACTAACCAACAAATTAGCAGAAATGAAACCTGAAAGAGAAATATATTTAGACCATTTTGAGCAAAATTTATTTGTCCATGAGTTTGCATTGAAAATTGAGGATTTTAAATGCGCTAAGATGAGTTTATTTATATCCATAGTATACTAATTTAAGATTTCCAGAAAACCAGGTTTTTTTAGTAGTACTTGGCTTCCGAATGTTAGTTCTTCGTTACTGGAATTTAAACATGGGTTTAAGATTGACATGTAGAAAGGTGATACATGTATGATTCAGGATGTACCTGGTTTCTATGAAGTTAAACGTAAGGTAACATATTTAGAAAGCTGTGAAAATTGTAAAATTTGGTTGAATAGATAGGGATTTTGAATTGGTGGTCTGACACCTTTAAATGTAATTCAAATATCATACAATTATTGACTAATGATAAGGTTGATATGATATATTAACCCTAGAGATATGATATTCACCGAGGACGGCCGAGTGTGAATATCGTATCTTGGGTTGGATTAATCATTGTAACACCTGATATCAAATGTCAACATTTGTTTTATTATATTACTTTCTTTATCTATCTCCAATTTCCAATATTTGTTCAAGATATTTAACGGCTCCTTTTATACTATATAGATTATCTGGGGTTTTTGCAATAAGATTTATTAAAAAAAAACATAGAATAAAAGAAGAACAATGAGAATGTTCATGACGTAATAAGGCTATATTATTGGCGTTACCTAAGAAAAACTGTTTATAGGTACACGTTAGCTGTACCAAATCTTGTATTAACCTCTCGTGATTTTTCCCGCGGTGAATATAACGTTTTATCAAAGAAGACGCCCTATGTTTTTAGCCAATGAGAAAGAGAATTGTTATAGTCATATAATAATAAAATTTAAAGATTTGTTATACCCTTTTAATTTTGAACGTAAACAAGTATTATATCTTTAAATTCATATACGAAAATTATAATTGAATGAATATGTTAGGTTGGGATTGTCATTGATTGATAACATAAAACACTTTTGATGTAACTAGAACTATGTCTTGGGAATCTCCGTCATTGAATATTTAAGCGTAAAACATCATACATTATGAAGTTGGTCTTTTCACCCAAGCAGATGCAAGTGTACTATTCAGTCGCTGTTAATGTTCGGTGTCCTTTCTTGATTATATCAAACTAAGCGAATAATATTTATCGTCCATCGATCTATTGGTAAAGATCGCAATACTAGGAAGAAATCTAATGGTTGTGTGTTTTTTGTTTTGTATTACTGTCTTATTGACCCAGGACGACCTTTTATTTAAGACATATACTTACATTTTAGAGATATAAAATCATGTCAAAATGTAGATATACCCAACACCTCGATATGTGCTTGTCCTTTAATCAAGGACCTCGTCAGTGGTTATTTGTAATTATATCCTGTAATAACTATTAATCCATTTAAAGCAGTTGGAACACCGGAATTCGAATATCCGTGTTTTCGTCTTTCCCGATCCAATTATGTGTCGTTTATAAAACTAAAACATTAGCTAATTATATATTAATTAAACCCACAGAATTTCTTTCATCAATCAACATTACGAATTACAGGCGTCATATACTAATGTATTCAGAGAAAGAACTCTTTCTTTCGATGGTCTTATTTTAAATACTTATTAGCCTCTTACAAATACAACCGATTTAGATTGTAAGCCATTATGAGCTCGGCACTTCATGAAACCTGAACGTGTAAAAGTATATTTGTTTCGCCAAACAGAAGTTCCACTTGAAACTTGTTATAAACAATGCCATGATATCTGTTCATTATTGAACAATTAGCCTATAATCTTAATTGCGTTAGAAACAAATACTGTAATATTTGTTCCTTTGGAAATAATATTACAGAATAATTCTTCCATTTGGAACTAATATTATGCAGGAATTTCTATTTCATGACATACGGAGTGTTGTTTCTATTTGTATTTTCTTTAGCGGCAGTATTTAACCAACAGCTGAGGCTACATGTACCGTAGTACGCATTTAAAAGTAAATGAGGAATTCATCAGAAGTACTCCATTATGAAGGGACAACCTGCCAGACAGACAGTTCAGAGACAGATTTAGGGGACCTGCGACCCCTTATGGAGCTTTTTTATATGACAAATGCATATGCATTTGACAAGTCTCACTTCAACCGTTGGCTTGCCAGACACCACCCATTCAACGACTCTATAGATCAAATATAATAGACGTTTTTAATTAAAAAAAAAATCAATATATCAACGAAAACAAGTTATGACAGACAGCAACCAACAACAATCCCATAAAAACAGTCTCCTGACTATAGCGAACAGGCACATATATAACGTTGCGGGAATGATTATGGTTGTGAGTGCCCAACCCTCCCACTTCATTGCGACAGCGATGTTACCAGTTATATTTACAGAAAGGTTAGTTCTAGGAGAATTGTAATGCAAGTGATAATATTCGAGTTGCGCACGAAATGAATATCTACATCCGCTGTATTGTCAATCTCTAACAACTTCTACACAGTAAATGTTTTGTGTCGAATATATACATATTCATGGGGTTATCCCGCGTTACTTTTTGATTTAACGATCTGTGCATAAAAATTTTGTAGTAAAAATAGTCCTCATAAAATAGATGACGAGGGAAAGCAATCGGATTGAATGGATAAAGACAAGTGGATTTGACTCGAAAGGTAAGAATGTTTCATTGCAAAGAGTTCAAGCTCAGTATGCTCGTTTAGACATGAAGTTTGATAGATGCCGTCTTCAATGTTTGTCCTGCATATACATATGTTGTTTGCCACTGTGAGTTGTCGCAAAATTCAATCAATCAGTCCTTTTGCAAATTTGAAGAAAACATGTATTATTTCAATTTGTCTTTACATAAATTTTAAACAGTCATTACAACTTAAATCAATGTGCATATAGACATATAATAGGCACTAAGTATAAACCCTTTTGGGAACAATATACATTGTAAATCTTTGTAAATATTTGAGTCATGTTTTTTTCCATGTACATGGTATTTGCATATGAAAATGTCTGTTCTTTAAATCGTAAAAAGGTTTATTGAAGGAGCAAGCCTGTACTATAACTTCTAATATATCATAAAATATAAAGTTTGATCAAGTCTTATGATGAAATGCAATTCAAAAACGATTTTGTTTTAAATTTTACATGGAATACAATATAATACATTTACACATCATACAACCTATATTGAGTAAACATTTATGAGGCTACACGAATGATTTACTGTTATCATTCGTCCAGCCTCTTAAATTGTCTTAACAATAACCACAGCGTACATTACTGTCATTAAAATTATGATGTTCATTTGATCTGCACGAAAGAGGAACATTCAAACAAATGTTACCCGCTTAGCCTAGTGGTAGATCTGAATCACATCGTCTCAATCAATAAAAACTCATTTAAACATAAGGTACACTATTATAATTCAATACAGAAAGTATTTGGAAAAGATAATAACATTGGTGGCCTTGGACTGTGTTCTGATCTTTGGTCGGGTTGTTGTCTCTTTGACACATTCCTGTTTCCATTCTCAATTTTAAATTTATAATTTTAACTTCGAAACATAGTATGGATGTAATTTATTCTTTAAAATGCTTAGAAGACTCGGACTGAGGTACCATGTCTAAGAATCGTGTTGGGAAATAACGTGAATAGCCGCATCCTACTCTATTCTAGCGTAAAATTAAAGGCTTTATGAAACTTCGAGTGTGCTTAGTAAAACAATGAGAACGGAATTTTTTTTTTATTTTAAATTGAAAAAAAAAAAAAAATAGAGATCTATCAAAAGTTTCCTTTTGATCTTCACGAGATACTTTAAACTTGAAAAAGGAAAACAAAAAGCATTGATATTACTTGTCCATTTTGTCATGCTTGTGCCTATAAAATAATTACTATGAGAGAGAATTTCAAATTTGTAGGAAGTACACTTAGTCTTAATACAGTTGTATCAATAGTTTTACTTGAATTACCTAAAACTATTCCATATGTTACAATAAATTTGTATAATTAGAGATTATATATAACCACTGGTTACTTTAGTGATGATATTTAGGAATTATACATAATCACTAAAACAAATGTCAAAGATTATACATAATAACTGCAATGAAGAGACAACGAATAAAGCTTAAATAATTTATTCTATACAATCATATATAAACATCTTGAGCAATATATATATTTAAAGTTTAAGTCCCATATTCTAGTACAAATAATTCAATTTTACACTTCATAATTTGTTGTTTAAAGTGTCTCTGTATCTATTATAGTTTTCAAGATAATAATACATCAACTTCATTTAAAATTATGTGGATAGTCGTTAGACGATTTCTGCATATTGACTTGTAGGAAGACCTTGCTGATCAATTTGCTCATTTAAGTTTCTATCTATCTATTATAGTTGGCCATAGACCACAACTAATTTCCCATCATTTTATAACGTTTTTCACATTAAAAAAAATTAACCTGCAAATTTGCAAAATTTTGGTATGTGTAATGTACAGTACAAGTCTCACATTATATCCAACTTTAGGAAAATTCCTTCTATGCAGGTCATTAATTTAGCCAAAACACATCCATACTGGTATGGACAAGTCAAGAGGTGTTCCGAAAACTATAAATGTTACCTTTGCAACTGGCCTAATCACTCATTCCCACTACTGAACAGTTAAAATAATTCAAAATTTATTTCAACTTTTTCTTTCATTTCCACCCTATAAAAACTAAGAGATGAATCAGGCAGAGAACAAAATAAAAAAAAACACTATAATAGCAAGGAACTATATTCGTGGACAACAAAAGCATTAATTATGGTCTGGCCAGTTTTAAGATATAAAAAAAATATATAAAAGTTTTTGGGTGGAATTAGCCCCAAAGTTGGTCATCAGGTGCAAAAGCGTCAATTTTGACGATTTTCGTCCTATTTCTTGACCAGGAAGACCGAAGGATGCTGATAGATGTATCTTACTGTAGTCTGCATAGAGGACTCCAGTGAACACATTAATCGCAACAAAGCCTAGGTCGGAGTCAAACTGATCTTGGTACAGCAGTCTAAAGAAGGTCATTTGCACCAAAATCCGGAATTTATCGATTTTCCTGATTTTAATTTCAACTGGACCTGCAACCGAAAGTAGTCGTTCACTAAGTGGATCAATAATAAACACGATCAACAATGATCAGTAGTTATATTCCCGCATGTTTACACCAATTTTATGGCCTCTGAACTGCGAGTGTCTGATACCGAAGGAAGCCCACCCTCCAGAAAAACAGTTTTATTTGATTTTCCAAATTCGTATTTGGGCTGAAAATGTACCTTTAACATGAGAAATGACAATAAAAAGCCTCAGGTTGAGGAAACATGCATCAACTTCAAAATTAATGTCATAAAGTTGACCTCTGAAAGAATGGAGAGCCATTGGACCCAAGTAACGGTAGTTTGGGTAATCCCGTCATATGACGGTCACCGCATGGTGTTAGGATAAAACGCAAAACCCCAAAACCCAAAAATTGGTAAAATTGTCATTAAGTCGTCTGACATTTTAATGTGAATGAACAATACGTAGATCTCAACATTCTGAACATTTCTGCCCCTGTCAGATTTTTCTATCTATAGCGGTTTTCAGGACAATAGACCAACAACTTGCATTTTACCTCTATGTTCTATTTTTAGCCATGGCGTCCATTTTGTTAGTGGTAATCATCGGACACATTTTTCAAACTAGATACCCTAATAATGATTGTGGCCCATTTTGGTTAAATTTGTTCAAGTAGTTTCAGCGAAGATTTTTGTAAACGTTAACGGACGACGGACGACTGACGCATAAGAAAAGCTCAATTTTGACATATTAAATATTTTTAGAATTTTACTTAAAATTTTTTGTTATTTTGCATTTTTCTTTAGTTTATGCATACTATTAATAATTTTTCTTTAATTTTGGTAAAATTATTTTTGTGGAAATTTTGTCAACATTTTATTTCCAGGTGAACAGAGATAGAGTGTTATTATCATTCGGGTAATTATCCAATCAGATTGCTAGATTCTTGCTTAATAAAAAAATCTATATTAATCCTTTGAGCGATACTTGTAATATATTACTGGAGCATTTGTTGTATACATTACATGTAGTTTAAATATATAACAATATCAAGTCTGCGTATTTGCATCTCTTACAATATGGATCACGTTTTTAAACGTCATTGAATATAAGTTTGTTTCCAAAGAAGTAGAAGTTTTGATTATGTTAAACTGATATCTAGTTAGTATATTGGACCCTTATCAACAAATGAATCCCCGAAATAATTGATCCTTAAGATTCTTAAAACTGTTTGCGTTTATATTGTTTGCTTGCTGTTTAAACGTTTTTTGTATAATGTTACTGTTAATGACAAATGTTGAGGAGTTCTTTGGGGCAATTAATAGATCAACAATACATAAAGATGTGTATAAAATATTGTCAAGACAATCACAGAATATGGAGCTTCACTGAACATTTGCATACAGTGAATCTCGAGAATCTCCCTCTAGTAGCACTCTGATACACTTGTAACAATATTCGTACTGATCCTGAAATAGAAAAAGAAAAGTAAGGCCAATGAGTACGTTACTGTTACCAAATACCCATTGACTGTAAATGCTACACATACTGCAAAAATAACAACCCGTTAGAAACGTTTCAATTCGTTTTTGTTTTATTTTTCCAGACAGCTCATTAGTTTAATAAGAGAGGCGAAAGATATCAAAGGTATATATTCAAACTCTTAAGTCCAAAAGAAAATTAACAACGCCATGGCAAAAAAAAAAGAAAAAGACCAAAAGACAAACTAGAGTATACACTGCACAACAAAAAAACTAAAGACTTCGCTAGGCGAACCTTACCAAAAAACTAGGGAGTGAAATCAGTGGCTCCGGAAGGGCAATTGGATTCTGCTTCACATGTGATACCTGTCGAATTGCTAATGTAGGTACAAACCCTGTCATAAGTCTACATCAGTAGGTCACATTCGAGGATAAGAGGTCGGCATTGTGATAACGACAATTTGACCATATCCGTCGTCATCTGTGGAACACATAGTATATAATGGTCAAAAGCGCGTGATGGCTTCAGTAAAATTTTCGAAGGGATGATTTCAACTTCACAACTTGTTCTAATAGCTTCCGGTTTGGTTCATAAAAAAGAATGGCTTACGTAGATACAAGTTTCTTGTCTTAGGGCGGGATAAATCGTACTTTGCAAAAAATCACTCTGATTCAAACAAAAAATTCTCTGAAACTGACATTATCACTTTGCTTGATTTATTGATTGACAACATATTTGTTTGAAGGACGTGTTTTTCAACAAACAATCGGCATTCCCATGGGAACAGACTGTGCTCCTCTTCTTACCGACTTGTTCATTTATTCATATGAGGCTGACTTCATACAGGAACTTAGGAAGAAAGAGAAGAAGTTAACAGTATCCTTTAACTTCACTTTTCGCTATAGACGATGTTCTCTCACTTAATAATTAAAAATTTGGTGACTATGTTAAACGCATCTATCCCATCGAACTTGAGATAAAGGATACAACAGATACATTTTAGTCTGCTTCATATCTTGACTTACACCTAGAAATTGACAATGAGGATCGGTTGGAATCAAAACTTTACGACAAAAGAGATGATTTTAGCTTTCCATTGTAAACTTTCCTCTGTATTTCTATGTAGCAACATTAAAGCAGCGCCTGCATACGTATATATTTCCCAGTTTAAAAGATATTCCAGGGCGTGTGTTTCTATCATGTTTTCGTTGATAGAGGATTGATGTTCACAAGGAAGCTATTAAGCGAAGAGTTCAAAGTGGTGAAGTTGAAATCATCCCTTAGTAAAATTTACGGACGCCATCACGAGTCGGTTGACCGTTATGGAATATCTGTTTCACAGGTGAGGGCGGATATGTTCCAATTGTCGTAACTACAATCTCGTCCCCTTTCCCCCGAATGTGACCTACCGAATAAGACTTATCACCGGGTTTGTGCTTACATTAGCAACACGACGGGTGTCACAAGTGGAGCAGGATGCCTACATTGTTTATTGACATACACAGACATGTCATTATAAAGAGAGACAGCTGATGATCTGAAATTGAACAGACGATAGTGACTATATCAAAAGGAGAAATAAAAGACAGCCATCAATCCGGCACCTGACAATTTATAAACCCTTATCACAAGTCGGGGAAAACGATTTTTTTTTAAACTCAGAGTTTACTAATCTATCATTTTTAATGACTCAAGTTAGTTGTAGTAGGAAACAAAACAAAAATTATGTAGAAAAAGGAAGTTATTGACATTAAGCTGTTAATCAATAGTTTCATTAAACCTACATGTAGCCAAGTTGTTCAGTGTATTTTAGGTGAATAATACAACAATATTCATTCCTATATTTCAATGCTACTAATACATACATGGCCATGTTGCAAGGAAACGATTTTTAATTTTGTTTTCCTCTTTAGAACCTTCCAAGTGTGTATGAACAAGTCCTCTTGGTAAAATCTATAAAATGGAAGATGTGACCAAGTAAAGTTAGCATGAATAAGTGTTTTATAATAGTCGGTAATAATGTGAAACAAAATATTGCAAACTTGTAACTTCAAAATTATTGAACACATGAATGTTGTATACTAACAAGAAATAATCCATCAAAATAACTCACATCATATTCCTTTTTGAAACCGTATATTAAAATCAATCGGGTCCAGGACCAATCCAGTATATCTTATTATAATCCTTCGTGATTAATTCCATTTTCTATGTGCATACAATCAGAGTAATTAGAGCTGGTAAACTCAGTGAATGATACATATTTCTGGTTATGGAATACATTCTTCTGGTAATGGAATACATTCTTCTGCATATTCATATTTTCTAGAATTCACACTAGTTTGTAGTATAATTTGTGTGTATTTTAGAATAGAAATCCAGGTCAGGTCTGAGTTTCTAATACTAGGTGTTTCAGTTATGGTCATAGACCTAGGCTATCCTCATCAGGTTCTAGCCTATATGTCCTTTCTTGTATATAGAATAGTTCAATTTGAATTCTCTTATGGGATACGACACCTGTTTATACAATCGTTTTTATCTTTTCTTCTCTCTTTAATTTGGTATTTTCCTCTTTTTATTTAAGCTCTTCAAATTAGTTTATTGTCGTTGACATTTTCATCTTTTGTTAATTTGTTTTTTTTATTTTTTTATTTTATGCTTCTATTAAACGTTGCTCATTGCTTTAATACTCTTTTGAGAGTTAAATATCTTTTGTGTTATTCTATTTGAGAACAATTTAGTTATTAAAGTAATCTCTCAAACAGAGACTGCTTTAATAACTAAATTGTTCTCAAACAGAATAACACAAAAAGATATTTAATCTCTCAAAAGAGTATTAAAAGCAATGAGCAAACGTTTAACATACAGAAGACATAAAAATCTAAAAGAGTAGTTAACGAATTCAAAGAAGAAAATGATATAAACAGACGAAATTAAACAAAAGATAAAATGTCACGCACAATAAACTAATTGAACAGCTTAAATAAAAGAGGAAAAATACCAAATTAACAGAGAGAAGAAAAGATAAAACGATTGAATAAACAGGTGTCGTATCCCATAAGAAAATTCAAATTGGAACTATTCTACATATTACAAGAAAGGAAACATATAGGCTAGGGATACCTGATGAGGATAGGCCTAGGTCTACATGACCATAACCGAAACACCTTTTAGTATTAGAAACTCAGACCTGACCTGATTTCTATTCTAAAATCACACACAATAATTATACTACAAACATACAAGTGTGAATTTCTAGAAAATATGAATATATGCAGAAGAATGTATTTCATTACCAGAAGAATGTATTCCATAGCCAGAAATATGTATCATTCACTGAGTTTACCAGCTCTAAATTACTCTGATTGTATGCACATAGAAAATGGAATTAATCACGAAGGATTATAATAAGATATACTGGATTGGTCCTGGACCCGATTGATTTTAATATATTATTTGGAGCCTCGCTTCATTCCGTGGTCTAACCTGAGTATTGACTTGTTATTAACAAGACAATCTCCATATATGCTTATTATAACCCTTTGTCGAATTGCTCATCAAAACCATGGTCAGGGACAAAAAAAACTGAAATATAGATTTGAAAAAACTATATAAAACATCTCTTGACCAGAGGAAGGGACATTGAAACTACATTGAACAATTAAGAAAAGTTAAATGGAAGATCAATAATTTACAATGAAGAAACAAATAGTTATGTCCGAAATAAATGTGCCAGATGAAAAGAATACAGGAAGTACTAAACAGGATATGTCAATTAAAGTCAAATGACAAGAATAATTAATTGCATCAACAGAATGCTATAAAGTTCTTGACTTATACATACAAGTCACCGGTTCAAATTTGATTCTCATGGGATTCGACCACCTGTATATACGATTATTACAATAATAACATTTTCAGCAGCTGACAAATAAAATACTAATTGACTATAACTATCAAACTATAATTCTTTAACTGATCAGTAAATAATACTATTATTTTAATAGATGTACTAGATATATATACAATGTATGTAAAGGACTTTCTATTTATTTTCATTAGTAGAAGAAAATAATACAATATTATGTGTATCTGTTATGGGCACTCCTGAACTATTTTAAGATATAGTTAAGGTTAAGTGAGGTCAAAATACACGTGCATGTATATGTGACGTATATAGAATCAACCAATCAGCATACGAGATCTTGTAATCACGTGGAGGCAATTAGATAGAAATATTTGACTGATAAAATACACATACTTATCTATCACACAGTGTAGGATCTATTTTAACGCTATAACATAGGAAGTAAAGGACTGTTTTGTCTTGTTCTTTAAAAAACAGTAATAATAATCTCTCAAACAGAGATTGATAATACAAGTTTTCTCAAATAGAATAACAACATGAAATAATCTCTCAAATAGAGACTGCTATTAATAGAATAGCAAAAATAAAGTAATCTCTCAAATAGAGACTGCTTTAATAACTAGATTATTCTCAAATGGAATAACAAAAAAAGATATTTAATCTCTCAAATAGAGTATTAAAAGCAATGAGCAAATAGAATAACAACATATAATAATCTCTCAAATAGAGACTGCTATTAATAGAATAGCAATAATAAAGTAATCTCTCAAACAGAGACTGCTTTAATAACTAAATTGTTCTCAAATAGAATAACACAAAAAAAGATATTTAATCTCTCAAAAAGAGTATTAAAAGCAATGAGCAAACGTTTAACATACAGAAGACATAAAAATCTAAAAGAGTAGTTAACGAATTCAAAGAAGAAAAATGATATAAACAGACGAAATTAAACAAAAGATAAAAATGTCACGCACAATAAACTAATTGAACAGCTTAAATAAAAAGAGGAAAAAATACCAAATTAACAGAGAGAAGAAAAAAGATAAAAACGATTGAATAAACAGGTGTCGTATCCCCATAAGAGAATTCAAATTGGAACTATTCTACATATTACAAGAAAGGAAACATATAGGCTAGGGATACCTGATGAGGATAGGCCTAGGTCTACATGACCATAACCGAAACACCTTTTTAGTATTAGAAACTCAGACCTGACCTGGATTTCTATTCTAAAATACACACACATAATTATACTACAAACATACAAGTGTGAATTTCTAGAAAAATATGAATATATGCAGAAGAATGTATTCCATTACCAGAAGAATGTATTCCATAACCAGAAATATGTATCATTCACTGAGTTTACCAGCTCTAAATTACTCTAATTGTATGCACATAGAAAATGGAATTAATCACGAAGGATTATAAGATATACTGGATTGGTCCTGGACCCGATTGATTTTAATATACTATTTGGAGCCTCGCTTCATTCCGTGGTCTAACCTGAGTATTGACTTGTTATTAACAAGACAATCTCCATATATGCTTATTATAACCCTTTGTCGAATTG